>CAHIKZ030005476.1:1320000-1369436 GCA_903632075.3 Acanthosepion pharaonis
CAAAGTTTCTTCTATAACTAACATAGTAGCCATAAAAGAAATGACAGGATTATTTATGTACAGATAAGCATTTCTAGACTGCTTTGCAATAGCGTTAAACACACTGTATTTGGTTCAAGATCACAGAAATATTTCTTTTAAGAATTTTTTTTTGAAAGCCAATTTCTCTTATTTTCTTGCAATTATTTTTATTGATAATTCAAGATTTTTTTTTGTGTATTTCCCAACAATGTTTCTCCAAGCCAAAAACTTTCAGCAATCTTCAAGGAAAGTTTTCACTTTCTCATATGTGTTATTCTGATGTTTTAGTGTGCTGTTTTGCATTTGATTTTTTTATTATTTAATCATCTCACATATTGTGAGTTTATATTTTTTAAACTCAAATCAAACAAGCACAGAAAAAGAGAATCTGCTCTCAAAACGTGCACACAAATACATACGTAACTCTGATAGAGAGCCATCAGCTCTCCATGATAATAGAACTAAGAAAAACGAGAGAATGAAATTAAAAGCAAGTGAAAGGAATGGGAGGAAGACAAAAAACAAAATGACATATTTGTTGCCTTAGGTGCTATTATTTCTTTTAGATTACAGTTTTTTTTTTTTAAAAATGACTGAATTTTCATTTAATTTTTGTGGGTAGGAGCATCTTGTTCAAGGGCAGAGGTAGATATAATGATATAAATACAGAGGTATTTACTATTCTACAAAGCATGTTTTCATTAACTGTATGTTAATCAGATTTCATTTCAAGCTGGCCTGTATGTAAAAATATTTGTAGAACATTAGTTTTCATGGCATTAACCACTCAAATCTATTTTTAAAAACATCTTCCATTCTATCTTGAAAAGAAAAGTAAGTTTATTACAAATTTTTATACATTTAGAAAGTTTTCATGTGGGAAATTTAGAAGCTCCCCAAATAGAGTCATGGCTGACAGACAAAGATGAGACAATTGAACAGTTTGAAAAAATACTTTATATAAGAAATATATTATATAACAAGAATAAGAATAGAGGATTTCTAGAAATGTATTTTTTTATCAGTTAAAAGTCAAGACATCAAGGAAGATATCAAAATATATGTGTCTGTTGAAATAGATTGAAACATTTATCTCTTGTTTCTCATGTATTCTTCTGATAGTTACTTCCCATGCATTATTCAGGCTTGTCTGTGGCTAGCATCACCTGTTCTTGGAGAAGGCTGGAAACATGTCTTTTCCATTCATGGTCATCTTGGCCTCTGCTTTGTTGCCTAATTTTGGCTCTGACCCATTATTATAGACTCATCTTACTATCAGCAGGTGTTATCGGCCAAAGTCAGATAACCTTTATTATTATTTTTTTTTTTTATCTTGAATATCAAATATTTATCTGATCAAAATCCTGCTCAAGACATCAGGAATTGTTTATAAACACATACACCTCAAAACATACTGAGAGGAATATGTAAAAATTGAATGAAGAGCAGACATAAGAGAGAGAAAGAAATAAAAAAGTTTGATCCAAAAAAAAAAAAAAAGTTGCATTCTTTATCAAATTCTTAGCCTTTTTACAAACTAAACAAGAAAGAACAGAATATGCCACTTTTATTGAAGTTTGTATAATGTTTATAGAACAAAATTAGTTTAACTGATGATCCTTAAGTTTTTGCTGAGTATATGTTAAAGAAAAGTTAAGACTTCTTTGAATGAATGCTTATGTGAAAAATGTTTTAATAATATAACAGGTTATATTGTCTAATGACTATAAATTGAGAAGAATTGTCTCAAAGAGGGAATTTCTTGTGAGTTGACTAAACATATAGTGCCTTAATAAACAGTATCAGCAGCACACCTGAGGGTAAAGAACAAGCAAACCCTTAAATAAGCCTCTCTTCCTGTTTTCCTCCTTTTGAAATTCATGCCATCAAATTTTCACATGAAGCAGGCAAGTCGCACTCAAACACATTAATTAGAAACCACCAAGCAAATACGACACAGAACTTCAAAGAGCAGTTGTCATATTAGATGGCCTAAGAAACTATTTTGAAATGGAGTATTGTTGTGCCTTAATAGACATATCAGCAGTTGCCCTGAGGGTATAAAAACACACAAACCCTTAAGTAACTATCTTCCTATTTTGCCTCCTTTTGAAGTGTGTATGCCATCAACTTTTCACACTGAAGCAAAAAGGGCTGTGGATGCTTCACACACAAACATACCTACAGAGGCAAGTCATATCCAAATACATTCATTAACAATTTTCATTGTGTATTCAATTTATTTCTAAGAAAAAAATCTTAATCTTTCCTTTTGTCATTTTGTTTAAATAAATGCTATCTTGCATTGTAAATCAATCAGTCTCTTATTTTGTACATGTAACTTTTCAAAACAATTAGTTCATGTAAAATATTCTCCTAGAAACTTTACATTAATTATAGAAGTAAGCAACACATTAGAAAGTGAACAATTTTTATGTACAGAGATATTATGTGTAGATCTCCTAAAGAAAATTATTTTGTCATTTATTGCCTTAAGCTCACATAGTTTTCATCAGTCAAAAATACAATCTAATTGTTTGGATTTCTGGGTTGAGAAATTTCCATTAATTCCATTTGTTGTAACCTAGCAAAGGTAGGAATGAAGAATAACCAAAACGGAGGTTGAAAATGAAATTGTAATCTTTATAACATCAACAAAATACAATACTCATCAGCAGCATGAAGTAGGTAAACCACTGCTTGTGGTGGACTACATAGATAGCATATTACCCCCACTTACAATAGTATCATACTTATTATAAAACCCAGGTTGTGTGTGTGTGTGTCTGTACATTTATATATTGGATCGGATTTCCTACATTTTTCAACCAATTTCAACAAAACTTCACATTACTACGTAAAATTACCTTGTGGTGGTTCTGACAGCGCCAAAAATTGGAAAAACACAATTGTTTTTGCACAAAATCAATTTGAAAACACGATTAAGAGTCATCACGAGAATGAAAGGGGGACAACTCATATCGAGTTATACTTATAAAACCCAGGTTGTGTGTGTGTGTGTGTGTGTGTGTTTAAAAATTCCATTTGCAAGACAATTGTTTATAATAAAATTCTATTCAATCGGTAGACTCATAACGATTGAAAACAATGTTTTTGTTTGAGTTTGGGTATGACCAATTCGTAAAAAACACACTTTAAAAAAACTAATTAAGACATGCGTGTCTGTCAACCTTAAAGAATAATCTTTGTCAATTTTATTTTTCAGTCTTTATGATAGTCGATACTTGATCTATCTCTTACTGTTACATCCCCGGGCAACGCCGGGCTCTACTGCTAGTCTGAAATATTTATGAGGATTGGGACATACCCATTAGTGTTCATAGGTATGTTATATAACACCATTAAAATTGTTATCACCATATAGGATGTTACTAACAAAACAGGTTGTCAGTCCGGGTAAGCTTCTGGGAATTTCAAACTGAACCATTTATGCTATCAACAAGGACAGTAGAAAGAGAATAAAACTATTCCTGTAGATTAAAAATGGTTCAGATTGAAATTCTTTAAATATGACTTGAATTGATAAGCAGCTGAATGTGGCTGATAATGACAATAGCCATAATGTTGTGATAACAACAACAAAGATAAGGACAACAGTCTAACTTGAAATAATGTGTAAGAGTTCTGGGATTGCAAACCATCCAGCGCAAAGGCAATCTGCAGGGCTCATTTCATCTGCTCAACATCTGCTTTTGCTCTGAATTTAACTGCTGGTAAACAGCAAATGCACTGCCCATCAACCTCAGAGGAAGAACATATTCAACCTTGTTAATTCCGCACAGGTCACAAACAAGTTCTGCCTTCTCAATCCATTCAGTAACTACTTGTCCAGTCACTGAACCATCAAACTCGGGTATCAACTTGATGTCAAATGTCCTGTTTGTCATAGCGCCAAAAAAGCTTGTAAGAGTTCTTGGATTGCAAAGGAAATATTTATTGCAGATTACTTCCACAATGAAGAGAACAAATTACTGTAAGTTCAGACTCAAATATCAGGGGCAGAAAGAAATGTTGAAATCTTGATTTGCAGGTCAAATGTCACAAATCACAATGCACATAACCAGTTAGAAAAATAACTCACTCACTGATGAATGCAATAGCCAAAATACATGAATTTTGACTTTTTCACCCACAAATGGAGAACACCAACTGCTTTTATCAACTGAGCATTTTTTCATTCATCAACAACTGGGAGAAGACACACAAAATTAGCATATACAAAATACTTTTATGATGACTAATGCGACTGAGTTGTTTTTAATTTGAATACTCTATCTTCAGCGTATCATGCAGAATACGTGCCCCTTTTTTTTGGCAAGTAACTTTCCTCTTCGCCATATTTTCCACTGTAGGATACACACAACATACTGTCACTTAGTTTGATGAGGTAATTTGCCGTTTTCTTCACTATATAATGTAAATAATGATAAAACCTAGTGTCTTGAATGGTTCTAAATTCATAGTTAAAATTTATTTCTTTTATTACTAAATTTTATGTGTTGATCATCTTCCCATCACCATGAACTAATTAATATTTAAACTCAACAAAACTGTCTGGTTTTGTGACTGATGATATTTGGAGGCATGACAAAGCAATTTATTTTTGACATACATCATTTTGCATTTACAGCAATAATATGGAATAAAAATGACAAAAATACCAGGAAAATATCTGAGATAATGTATTAGATAGGCAGAACTCACCATTGAAAGTCTTTAATGAATAAAGAACTTGTTGCCAATCACAAGAGTTTTGGTATTCTCTGGAGAATCTGAGTCAGGAAGAAAGGATTTGTTTCTGAAAATGTTAACCATATCCAAGAAATGATTGGAGGACTTTGCATTGTTACTTAAATGTCTGAGTCAGACAATATACCAGTTAATTATGCTGACAAAACAAAAATGATATTCAATCACATGTTGGAAAAAGAATCTGTTTTGGAGTAGTTAGTGAATAAAAATGTTACGTAATTATTTCACTTTGGTTAAGATGAAGTCATAAGTGTCATTAGACAGCTGGTAAATAGCATGGGTTCAAGGAATAAGAATAGAAGAGTTACTCTTTAGCAATCAGAGACAAGACATGTCTTCCTGTGCCAATTGCTGCTGATGGACTTAAGGTATTAGATGTCATCACAGGCCCACAGTGGTCAGGAGAACAAAAGAATCCATACCACCAATTTGCTTCTTTCTTTTTGCTTTTCCACTCTGCTCGTATTATTCATATGTTACAATTTCTGTGAGTGGGATACACTGGTGGCAGATTTATATATTTGTAAATATTTTCTTGTATCTTGCATTATATAAAATCTTTTAGACTAATGAATGTTTATCAATCCTTTCTTTTAGCTATTTTGTTCCATCCATAAATTAAGAATGTTACACTATATCACAGATATAATAATGCATGCAATGGGGGAAATGTAAACTGAAAATAGATTTTATTGTTAATCACCCAAGGTAAAGTCAGGTGAAGATGATGGCTTTATCTATAAAAAAAATTGTCATGAACAATTTTTGGTTGTAATCATTTCACCCCAAGCAAGGTGATAATACCACTAGGATGCAGGGGATTATGTGGCAAACATAGTGAATGAGAACCAGAGTCGAATGGCAGAAATAGTGAACAGGACTTGCTTTATTCTTGATGAAAGAGAGTTTGTCTTTCTCTGGCATGTAGGATTTTGATTTGAGAGAAGGCAAGTATGCCATTCCATCAAAAGAGACTGTTTTTCTTTGTTGTCGCACAAGAAATTGGTTCATTAGCAACTGTATATAATATTAGCGTACTTCGACAGAATCAAGGAGGGACATCCAGGTGTGTTAGTGCTCCATTCTGAGGTGCCTGAATGTCTAGTATGTCTATCATCCAAGTGAGTGATTCCCCATTGTATGTATACCATCATGGCGATGAGAGAGGTCTTCTGTCAGGGTACATAGTTTCATAGGCAAGAAGTGCGAGAAAAGAAATTATTAGAATAGAAATATCACATTTCCTTTTTTTTCTTTTTAAAAAAATAAAAAAAAAAAAAAAAAATAAACAAGATCTTGAAAACAATGATTCTCTTATACAGACATACTTTTAGGAAGAAGTGTTATGAAAGAATTTGAGGCAGGAGAGAAGAGCAACCAGAAAATAAAGTGTGTAAATTCAATGTGTATAATCCAACCAGAAAACATTTTAATCGGCCTATTGTTCAACAGAATAATCAAAGATATTCTTTTATTTTACCTTATATATTTTAATTAAAAAATTAATCCTGCAAGCAATTCTTTTCCAGATTTCACTGTAAAACTAGTATTATTGCAATATCAGGCAATGTAAATCTTAGACCATGTTTTAGTGTTGAATTACTATTATACTATTCTATAAGAATACTGTAAAACTTCAAGTAATTTAATTATGTCTTTACCATTATTTATACAAGTATTTATCTCAGATCGCATCCTTTTGTACATTTTCACAACTGCAGTAAATTACCAGATACATAAACACAGAAGCGGCACAAGCAGCCAATATTATTCCACAATTTATTTAGGCTGGGAGTTTCATATTTGCTGCTTTTATGTCTACATTGCCACCAAATTTCTTACATTTCTCTGGAGTAATACCTTCTATTTGGTTCCTTCCCTTATAATTCTAATCTCAAAGTTAATATGGACAAAAAAAAAGTATTGTTAAAAAAAGCTTTTTCCATAGAGAGAATATGTATAAATGTAAAAATCTTTACACCTGGCATTCATTGACAAAACAGTGGAAATGTACATTGAAATTTATAAAATCTTTTCATTAAAACAGTTTTTCATGAAATTAGACTTTTTAAGTAAACAATTCATTAACACTCTATTGCTAGTGGTATATTGGTCTGCAAACAGATATCGAATGGCGGAAGACAACAAACAAAACAAAAACATGAGTAAAAATAAATATTACCAAGTTTATTTTCATTAAAGAAAAATACATAAATAAAACTAATGTTAGGCAAAAGATAACTCTGAGGTTCTGAATAGGACAGTTTTGGGGTCTGAAATAGCATTGTCCTTAAAAGGACAGTTTCAGGTTTGCTAGAAAGTGTTGTCCTGAAAAGGACAGTGTCGAGGTTGCTAAAGAGTGTTAAGGTCAGTTATTTAACATGGGGAACTCAAGTGTGTACACTCGGACCTGGTCAAAATATTGGACAATTTTTTATTCAATCCCCACTTGCACAGGATCAGGCACAAAGCTTGTCTTAGTTTGTTATGTTTGTATTGCTTTTGAGGCCTCTTTAGTGAACCAGTCTTACAACATTGTTTAAGATTTTTCTTTTAGGTGTTTGTTTAAATGTTGAAATGCCGACAGAATACAACAAATCTTTCTAATATAGATGTAAGTTATCTTCCAAGATTTTTGTTAGTATGAAAAGTCAACATCTTGATTATATCATTATTTTCCATTATAGTAACATGTACTACCCCTTTTTACTGTCATTAGAATTATTCAAATGATGTGTTTTGGGTTATTTGGTACAGCACTTTGTGATTTTGTCAAACATGTGTATAGGTTCTGAAGAAGGATAACGTAAAATTTATAAGTTAAATTTGCTTGGAGCTATTTTTAACATATCATCAAAACATTGTAATGTAATAAGCAATATTCTAGTTTCTTGTATTCATTATACTGTAAAAAAAAACAAAAAAAACAAAGCAAAAACAACTGATAATTTAACAAAATCACTGATAATATCGACAAAAGCCAACCAGATTGGGTCATTAAACTTTCTTCTTGTATACAACTTTTCAAAATAATCTGAAATTGTATCAACATCAGATCTGCAATAAGCATCTTATTTCATTTTCCTACAAACATCATGTGTATTCAATGTGAAAATATCAGACTTTCAACTATCATTGTGATTTAAAATATTTCTATTTTTTTTTTTTAACTCCAGACATGATACACACGATATGAGTGACATTTGTATTTTAACATCTTTAAAAATGCAAGTAAATAGACACTATTATTTTACTCAAATTTGACATTTTTAAAAAGAGACACACTGACAATTTTTCAATTTGTGATAAAAGCAAAACAAAAATTACTAAACATTGGCTGACACTCTCGAAGTACAGGAAGCGGCAATTTCCAGAAAGACATGTGTAATTGGACTGTCTGAAGGTGAAATAAACTTGTGTCAGATGTTAGGGTTTCAGAGAAATTTATTTATAATATTATTCAAAATTATATTCCTCCATTATTTAATTAGAAATGTAAAGATATTTATACCTGTTGAAGAGATGTGCTTCCTCATCCACAAAATTGTCTGAATTTATTGCAAATCTCATAGATTTGCAGTGATAGCAATAAATAAATTACTAAATAACTCCCAACCTCTATTGATGGACTCAGTAGTCGTCTGTAAACAAATAATTAATAAAAAGAAAAATTAAAAGTTATGCAATAAAAATACTTTCAAATACAAGATAAGAATGATGTTTAACAATAAAGAAAGCAAAGTTATATAAAAAAAAAGTTAAAATAAAGAATATTCCCATGACAATTTGAACAAGCATTTTACTGCCAAAATAAATAAAAATCAGTACTTTCTTTCTCTTGACTGCCTAAGAAAGCAGATGTTTGGGACAGTCTCTGATAAAATATATTGCTATCAGCACATAAGTAAACCTTTCTTTATTTCTGTGCTTGCACAAATTATATACATACATGTTCCTTGATTAATACAATAATTACTTTAAAATGTGTTACTAAGATACAAAAGAAAGACTTATTGAATAGATATGAAAGAAAGAAAGAAACTACTAACAAAACACTTTTTTCTCTAATTTATCATTGTAAAGAAAAAGTTAAATACTTCAAAAATGTTTCTGAATTATAATGAATTATCTATGCCTTCAATGTTACGTATTGTGTATTACTTGACATGCTGAAATGTATAATAAATCAATTTATCATTTTTCTTTCTATGCCTATAAAACAAACTGTTTCTAAATTGTACCTCATGTATGATTTTGCTTATAATATTACCATCCTGCTGTGGTCTAGTGATGCCCTTTTCAAACCTAAAAATATATAAAAATAACATTCAAACAAGGCCCCATCACTGAGCCCCATAACAGATTCTTGTTAGTTACATTCAATAACTGAGTTTCTGGATAAGTATGTAGGAACTATTTAGGAATTACCAAAAAAAAAAAAAAAAAATTTACTGTTACTAAATCCTTTTCAGCTTATTTCCTTCAGATGAAACACCACAAGACTATGACTATTCTTTCGCTATTTCTATGGCAAATGTTCAGATTAGCTACATTCATTAGTCCCAACAGTTCAGAACCTTACAGTTAAGACTTATACATGAATTATTTTTTATTGTTCTTCCATTAATAAGAAGGAAGTTCCTCTAAGTGCTTCTTCCTGAGAGCTGCTACTTTATGGAACACTTTTGAGAGGCTGCTTTCTCAATTACAACAGTGTTAACTTCTTCAAGTCCAGAGTCAACTCATATCTATCCCACATATTCCAGTAATTTACACTTACATCTTAAATCCATAAAACCACCTGTTTCAATACCTTGAGTGACTCTTGAGCTTTCTCTTTAGTGAACATTTAGTAAAAAAAAAAAAAAAAAAATTAATAAAAAGGTATCTTTAGATATTGTCCAACTAACCACTTCTAGTTTGTTGTGGAATAACTGAACACCCCCACAAGATGGACTGGTCTAGGACTATTTAAAGAGCACTCTCTCTTACTGAGGGAGAGGAGTTAATGATTAACTGTTTATTACATTAGTCTGTGTTCTCAACCGTGTACCATATTATTCTCTGAAATAAACTACTACTTATTTTCTATATATGTGCCAACTATTCCTATTTACAACCCAACACAGTTTATAGAGAAAGTGTAATTTCCTACAAAAATAAACTGATCTCTTAAAATTACCATTTTGTTACACTACTTTCTTCCTACCCTCACCCTGTTTTTTTTTTTTTTTTTTGATAGCTTCCTAATTCTATCTTCACAGATCTTATCTTTCCTAGTGAAGAATTATTCTCTCTAACAGGAATTAGGAATTAACATTTTTGCATCAGCAGAGATCAGTAAAAGCAGTAATATTTTGTAAATACACCATAAGATTAAATACTTCACAGCCAAGCTCTGTATTTTTGACAGGTTACCAAAAGAAGTATTTCATGATGCTTATCTTCAGTTATTGTCCAATTTAGTAGTACTTGTTTGAATCAAAAACTTGGTTCCCTAGGAGGATCTAATTGTTGAGAAATTCTTCCCAATCCAACCATATACACATTATCACCTTGTTTAGATAAAGAAGGACTTCTTCCATGGTTCTTGGTAGTCAGTGATCAAACATGACATGTCATACTGTTTGGTTATTCCTGCAAGGCATGAATGTCAATTTCCCTGTCTCTTTATTATTCTATGTACCTTGTCTCTTCAGGATGTCAGCAATCATGGCTCTCCACAATTACCTGTCCTTTGTAGTTCTTAGTAAATTTTGATTTTTTACTATCTTCCCTAATCCTTTTTCTTATGTACCGCTATCCTCCATCTGTATTGCTTTCAATGTGTTCTGCGTGTCAGATTTTCCAAGACCTGTTTCCTTATGTGCCTTAAAAATTTCAACTTTTCTCTGTCTGATATTAAGTATAGGTGTGCTTTTGGTGCTTGAACCTTCCATCTTCCTTAAAAGTCCAAACCTTTTAAACATTCAGCGAGTCTTACTGTATGGATCAGAAACTTGAAAGATGACTGGATGGAATATATACAAATCTACTTAGAAAAATCCAGAAAATGAGTTGGAGATCCCATGCAACTCTTAACACAATTTACAGAAAGCAGAGACCAATCTCTCTTAAACTCAAAACAAAACCATTACTATTTGCCAGCTGCTGCCACTGAGCAAACTGGGAAATCGTCTCATCCTTACTCCTGTGGTATCCTTCTGGAAGTGTCCTCCCACAAAAATTGACTTTCCCAGACACTGTATTTTGAGACTCAGAGTTGGACATTGAGGATAGCAATACAGGACTGAACAGTATGGAAAGGGATTGTCAATGGGGTTCTGACCAACTACAGGGAGATTGAAGAATAATAAGGAACGTCTTTTTATTTCTATTTTCTTGAAAATGTTGTCATTGCTCCTTTGTTCAGGTCAAGGTATTTCTGATGCCTTTAGTCTTTTCATCATCTATGAGGAGACTGTTCAGCATTCACTGCCGTATGGGAGGTCTGATATAAGATAACAGTTAAGTAATCTTCCTTGTTTCTAATTAGATTTTCCTGTTTCTTAATACTTTGCTTAGTTTTCAGAAATCATCTTTCACTATCCCAATGTGCCTTCAGATATCAGTGTCACACCTTTCATCAAAACATTTCTTACACATTCAAATTTTTGTATCTGCTTGATTTAGGTGTCTCCACTTTGTAATTCATATGTTTGGCTTTACTTTTTGCTGACAAACATGTATTTCGTCTTCTTACAATTAATGTTTAGTCTTTTCTTCTTGCTTTCCTTTGCTACCTTCTGCAGGAGTCCCTGTAGTTGCCCTTTTTCTACATTCTGCAGGGGTCCCCCGTAACTTGTCGTCCTTTTTCTACCTTCTGCAGGAGTCCCTGTACCTTGTTGTCATTTCCTACTTTTGGCAGGAGTTCCTGTACCTTTGTATGTCTGCTATTATCACTGTGTCATCTGCATATCTAATATTGTTAAGAGAGTAGCAACACTTAATGAATCCTGGTAGAAATTCTATTTATCTCAGAATCACTTCACTGTAAAGGTTGAATATGTCCAGTGAGAAGAGACAACCTTGTCTTACACCCTTTTCTATTCTTGTATATTTACTGAACCCATTTTTTTTAAATCTCTATCCAGGTGGTTTGCTCCCAATGTAAGTTCTGAATTTTTCTAATATTCTTCTCAAAAGTTCTAGACATGATAATACCCTGGGTTGAGATGGTGGTCCAGGGACAGCTGTATATATTCCAGTCGGACTGCTCCTCACCACAAGAACCACCAGTACCATGAGTGACTGAGCCCAACATTTTCAGAGTCATATAATCTGTCTAGATCTGAATTACTTCTGGACTACTATGTCTACCACATCAAGAGGGAAGGCAGGATTCTTTAAAGATCACTATTGTGGATGTAATGGCGATTTTCTAAATGTAGCTTAGATGTGGTACAAGGACAAAAGTGTGGAGTACCAAAACTCACTACTCAGTTGTAATTGACTTAGTGAGACAAACTTGCTAATCATTACACCATGTCAAAGTGCCCACCATTATGGATGTAATGAGCAACATGAATTTGCACCATTTTATCTAGACATGCTGTTATATCTGATGCCAGATCCAAAGCTGTACTCTAGGTTGAGGGAGTTTTTATTGAAAAAGTTTGAATTTTTAAATATCCCCTAGGAAATGCAGTATTCATTATAAAAATAAAAACACATTATTAATTATTATTAGTCTTTGAAAAAAAAATTAAGTTTATAAAAAATCTGATGTCAATTATTATTACTGAGTAAGTATTAATTAACCTAGTTTCTAAAAATACAGTACTTCTTATTGGATTACATTTATAAACGATAAATAAATCAAGGAACCATTTTTGGGATAATTAACTGGTTAAAATGAACATGTGTACAAATTCTTTTGACGATATAAAGATCTTTTCTATTGAATATCTTTGCTTTTCTTGATAATGCAATTTCTTTGGTGGAATTGTGTATTCAGGTTTTTCTTTAGCAGAAACTCTGGAAATAAAATGTACTGACTCAAGGTTTAAAATAAATACCATATTTTTTTATTTATTTTCTTTAGCAATGAGCAAGTCCTTTGGTAATCAGTGTAGTGAAAGTTTGTTGAGGAAGCAGATATTGAGAGCAATCTGGAGAAATGACCATTTGGACAGTATAGAGTCTGACGATGTTAGGGATAATAGTAATCCCAGAAATCAGGTCAATGTCAATCTACTGTGTTTTTCTTGGCCCTGAGTAGGGCGGAAATAAGTAGCAATGACCTTTTAACTACTTCTTTATATGTCACACATGGCTGATTTCTCTGTAGTAGCATTCTTTTGTTTTGTCCTCTCCTCATTCCTTCTTCTTCTAGCCCAGAGGTGTCAGGTTTATATGTTTTTACCCAGGCTCGAACATTTGGTGCAAAGATTGGTTTTGGCTAACATCAAAAGTCTGTATCAATTTTTTTTTTTTATTGGTCAAAATAATTTTACTTTCAGGCATTCCTTTCTTTCTTTTTTTTTTTTTAATAATGGAAGGTATGTGTAGAGACTCTAATTTTTAGTATTTTTCAATCACAAATAAGTAGACTCTGCTCCTGCAAACTTCAGGTGTTTTTGGCCAGGTTCAGGCTTTTCTTCTTCCTCTTTATTTGAGGGTTGCCTTCTTGTTGAAAGACGTATAGAAAGTTTAGAGAGAGTGAGAGAGAAAGAAAAAGATAAAGCTTTTAATGGGAAGTGCAAATGCCTTATTTTAATTTGAATTATTTTTATTTTTGTTTATATATTTTACTTTTATTGGGACTCATTACAGTTCTTAATTATTTGGTGCATACTGTATATCTTTATGTTTCTATATTTTACCATCAATAAATTGATATCTCATGAGAAAATAAAAACAGACTTCATCAAGAGATATTACTTTAGAATATAAGAATACCTTAATCTGTATGCAACAAATACAGTTTTGTTTTATATATTTGCTTGTGATAAATAATAGATATTTGATATTTGATAGATATTTGATGGCCATAAAGAGCTTCCACAAAATTTTACAAGTAAACAACTATATCAACATACTGTCTCTACAGAATTAAAGTGTGATGAATCCAAGCATTAAAAATGAGATTCAACTGAACTATACTAGGCATTTCTTATGTAATCCACATGATAAATGCTTACAGCCATATCATATTCAAACACTAGTTACTATACAATCACCAAATGGGAATACCTGGTGTTGTAAGCATGGATGTGTGGGCAGTGTAATGGATAAATTTTGGAATTGTTAACCAGAGAGCTGAGTATCAATTTCAATTGGGTATGTTATGTACACTTACATGCAAATACAATCAAAAGTAGGAGGCCATCGCTAGCAAGGGTAGGAGGCCACCCCTGGCAAGGGTAGAAGGCCATCTCTTCTCCCCCCCCAGCTATGGGTTAATTTGTAAGACTTGTATCCCTCAAACATTGTTATCTAAAAAAGATAAAATAAAAATTTCTATTTAAAAATATTTCCTGGCTTTAAATAACCTATAATGTGTTTATAAGCCATAGGAAATAAATGAATCAATCAACATCATAAAAGAGCACAGTGCAAGACATCATCAAACAAGTTCAAACAGTATGGAAGCATAAGAGCCAACCATCTTTCCACTGCCATCCAACAAAACGCTATCTTAGGCTAAAGAATAGAGAAAAGAAAAATGTTCTGAGAACATTATTAAGCACACTGGAAAAGATCATTGGCATGCAACAGAGATGTATGGAGAGAACTGGTCAGGTATTCAACTACAAGGTGACCCAATGACCACACCTGGTCATGGGACAGATAGCTGTTCTTAAGTTCTGCAAATTTCAAAATTTTCTTAATTGGGTGAAATTCTGCTCTAGTGAAGGAAAAATAATTTTAAATTTAAACTAGGATTAATCTATAAAGCTGTTAAAGAAAAAACAAACATAGAAATAACTTTCATTTAAATGAAAACAGAGACAAATTTATTACACACCAATTTATTGCAAATTGTATCCTTATCTAATTAATCACTGTTTTGGCAATTATAACTGCTGGCATTCTTCAAGTGCCTGTCCTGTTCAATAAAATTCATTTATTTCCCAACTCTTTATTCAACCTATGGGTATAGATGTCTCATTCTACTGTCTATGCTAGAAATATCTCCTATCCATTTGTTAAGACATGTTAGTGATTTAACTTTAACTCAGTGGACATAGAAATGTTTTTGGCCTTAGACATGTAGTTAGATTAACATATATCATAAGGTGATACAAATAATACAACAAGACAACTAAAGTATCAGTGGTTTGCTAAGATTTTGTTTAATGATATGTCAACCCTGATGGGCCATTTTATACCAACCAGGTGAAAACATGTATTATGTATAAATTTATATCCCCCCTATAATAGTTTGGTAGCTATAATTCATTTTAAATAGATTGTTCAATCTGTCAATTTGAAGTTTTAAAAAGTACCCCTATATACCCATAGAAACAATTTTTAAAGGAATTTAAAAATTCTTATATCTTTTAGAAACCCAGGGGCAATGTGTTTAAAAAATATTTTTAAATTGTGACATTGAAGTATTTACTATGTTTAAGCTGATAGCTTTTACATTCAATCAGAATGTGCTTAACCATCAATCTATGATTTCATTGGGTGCATCAAGGTACATCCCCTCTTCTTAGTAGGTGTACACTAGTTAGTTTTGTATGTCCAATACTGTTATGTAGTGGTTTCACAGTGGAGGCTTGTATTTGTACTAAGTCAGTCCTAAAATAGGTTCGACATACAAAACGTTAGGAACTTGCTATAATAAGTAATGACGCAGTAATCTAGTTGTGGTGGCTGATACTTTAATATCCGACTAACGGTTGTCCAACATCGACTGACTGGCCAACTCTGCGACTGCTACTACTCCTACTTATTATAGGTGGGAGAGTTTATTAACAATAGAATAGGTGTGTTCCAGTATAATATATACAAACACTAGTTAGCACAGTGTCCTCTCTCACCCCTTTTAGTATTTTTGTTTTCCTGTTTGATGCTTGGTTGTTTTTGAAAAAAGTTTCCTTTCCGGCACTGTATCCGATATTGCTTGCCGTTTTCTTTTTATAAAGTCATTAATTTACTTTTTATAACCTGTATACAGAATTTTTATCATTGTTATTTCCATGTTGCAGTTTTCTTTTTTCTAATTCATCCATTCTGTCATTATCCTTTATGCCATCTTAGCCTGGTATCCATGCTAAAACAGTAGATTTTTTTTAATTTCACCAGGTTGTTATAAGTCTCCAGCATGTCTGCAATGGAAGGGTGGTTAGTTGTTTTATCTTTTAGGGCAACCATAGACGATAGGGATTCCATAAAATTTCACAAAATGCTGTTCTCCAAGCTCCTTATAAAATCAAAAAGGCCATCCTCAGTGCTTTCAGTTCCATTGTTAAAAAAACAAAAAAAAACATGAATATCATCAGGCAGTCTCATTTGCTTTTTATTACAATAATCTGTAGCAGCAGCTCCCATTTTATTTGAAACTTTGGATCTGTATGTATAAATTGTTCTATAGCAATAGTAGGCATTTTAATTCACCAAATTTATTTTGATATTCACTTCCATATGTTGATTATTTTTTAAATTCTTTTAATGTGAGATCTATTCCACGTTCAGTGGTCATCCAGGTTGCTAAATTTGAGTATTTGAATAGTGAAGCAGAAATGGCAACTAAAAAAGATTAACTTCATACAAAGCTACCTATGACTACACCAAGTTTTTCAATGAGCACCGCCGGTAAGTATATTGCGAAAAATCTATTCAATATGCAAATCATTGTTTGAAACTGAAACAACTGTTTTACCAAGTATCTGTAGAATATTAAAACATGTACAAGAGATTTCAATATGTATAAATGTATTAGGAAATAAATCCTATTTCCAACACAATTACATACCCAAAACATGCCCAAACTTTATTTTCTATTCAATAACAGATAATATTTACAAACATACTAAAATGACTACACAATACAACACACACCATTTAAATCAAAGTATTTATTGGTTAGAAATTAACATCACCATATGAATTATTTAACCAATCATAGAAAAATAAAACTTTGTATTTTCTTATAAAGACCCACAGATTTTGACCATCTACTTGTCTTTTCTAAACAACAGATTTTTCTGTGGACTAACTACCCAAAGATTTTAAATCAACTAAAGATTATTCTTACTCCTTTTCAACTCTTAAATTCATGTACATATGTTTGGAAATACAAATTATTTATTTAACAGGCATATCCATGTTTTCTTAATTTTTATTTTATTATTGTCTGGAATTTGGATGTTCAGATTTTTAATGTAACAAAAAAAACAAAAAAAAAAAAACTTTTTTCCGACAAATGTACCAGAATTCTAGATTGTCTGGTTGTTTTTGTTTAGTGGCATATCAACCCTCTATGGTTTATTTAATGCTGAAATCTAAACAGTTTTGTATACAATTTCATTTTATTTTTGGAGATAATAATGGTTTTGTGACAAGCCTTACCAATTAACCCATAGCTGGCGGGGGAAGAGGTGGATTCATACCTTACCCAACTGTATTTGTGTGTAAATAAATATAAACAAACACAACTGGAATTGGAACTTGTCATTTCGATTATCAATTCCACATTATTATCAATTACACAATCCATACATCCAAGCTTATAGCACTTAGTAGTCACCTATTTGAACTGAAGTTAAGCAACATTGAACCTGGTTAGTACTAACCAGGCTCAATGTTGCTTAACTTCACTTATCTTATGGGAACCAGTGTTTCAAAATGATGCAGCCATAAGACTACATTCTAGAGATAAAAGTAAATAAAATAGAAATAAGCAAGGAAAATTTACCTAATAAATTTAAAAGCAAACTAATAATTTTCTGAATATATATATATATATATATATATATATATATATATATATATATATATATATAGGTCAGCTGAAAAATCAAAATTTCTTTATATACATGTATTAATTTCTGCAACAAAGAGTTGTATATGTGAAGGTGAACATTGTGAGAATCCTGTGTGTATCTAAAATCCTGTCTGTGTGCTAGTATGTGTGAGTCTGTCTATAAATTTACTTAATAAATTTAAAAGCAAACTAATAATTTTATGAATATATATATATATATATATATAAAGTAAATAAAATTATATAACTTACACATTTTATGCTTCTCAAATTGGAAACACTTTTAAGAATGGAAAATTGGCAAAAAGCGGTAGCAGCTATCTTTTTCTGTTGGCAAAGTAACACCATGAATAAAAACGTCTTTAGATTCCTTAATTGAAAGACATACCCTCTGTATAATCAAAGCAAATTTCTTTTTTAATGCTAAGCTCGCTATTCACCTATTTCCTCCCTTGACATTACCTTATTGCTTCCATATTTAAATAAGTACCTTACAATTGCTGAAAGCAGGTGTATGTAGAGAGGAGAGAGAAATTTCACCCAAATTCTTGCCTGCTATCTCAAATTTCATTATATTTTCTATACACATATCTACTTTTCTTAAAGACAGTAATAACAAGCTAGTAAAGACAAAACTGCTAGCATCACAGACAAAAATATCATTAACAATTAAAATAAATGTAATAGTATTAGGAAATAAGAGAATAAAAAAAAAACAATGATATCACTGAGAATATGAAGATAAAGAAAACCAATTATAGCAGATATGATAACATTAATACAGATTATTGTATAAAAATGTCTTACAATACTTTTTAAAAAAAACTGACACAGAATTAATATGAAAATAAATAATGACACAAAAGTAGTACCCAAGCTTTGTTTATAAGCAATGTTACTTAAAATTAAGTAAATCATATACAACTTCAGTACTGTTATGCAGAGACAAAAAAAAAATTATCATAAATGCTCGATATCTCAACCCCACTCTAATAAGTAACATCCACTTTCCCTATGTAATTTATATTAAGCGCCCCATTAGAAGGAGCACCCCTGGGCAACTGAATGAATATATCTGAGAAACTAAAAGGGGTGTTTATTTGAAGATGGAAGTTTAAGAACAAGTTAATTTAATCACAATGTGCTTTCTTCAAAATTTTTAAGTAAACAGCCGAACACTAAATCAAGCATTTAAAGCTAAGAGACTTACTAAATATTCTACTTTATAATGAATTATAGAATTCCACTAACTGTACTAATTTACTTATATTGAAATGCATTTCTTTTTTATTTATTTGACTCTAGTAACAAAACATTTATGCAACCACTTGTGATAAATTACCTGAAGCTAAACAAGCATGATACTTCATGTAGATGGCCATTTGCAATGTGGGAAGTTCACATGTGTGAGAATCCTCATAAGAAGATTGGATGATGAATATTCATGAGTGATGTGTATTTAGGGATTGACTTGAATTAGCAGACTGCTGCTTGGGAGTGGCTACAATCTACGGTGGACATGATGTTCCACAATTTACAGTGTTGGAGTGAGTTACTTTTCAGTAATGAACCAATTTTGAAGTTTCCTTTTTGTGACAAAGTATCAACCGGCTCACAGGAGCACCATTTAAGTTGAGTATAAATTTTTCTGCCAAATTTAAGCAAGCAGAGTGTGTGGGTCAAAATGATGTTCCTTATATGTAAGTGTATGCTGGAGTTAACACTGAGCAAGGTCCAAAGGGTAAATGAGACAGTGATTGATGGAATCAGGAATTTTGAGGAAAAGCAGTGAACAGCTACTGCTGTTTCTCAATCTAAACAATGTGCTTGGATGTCATGTAGTGATATTGATCCAATAAACCTATCATGGAATACCCTGACTGCAGTGAAGCCAATGGCAACATCATTCCTTCTATGATCTACCAAATGTGGCCAACTTCAAGCTGTGGGGTTACACTGACACTGATGTATGTGCATGTCAAAGTGATCAGGGTACTTTATGTCACATGCTCTCTGCATACACACAATCATTTCTGATGTTCACATGGCATCAGAAAATGCTGGAAGTGGTCACAGACTTAGTACACAGTGTGAAGCAGCCAACAAACAGCATGTCATGGCCAGAGAACTCTAAGATCCATTTCACAAAGAAGGTCAATGCCCTGCGTAAAAACCCAAATAACTCCTAACATGACACTACTGAGTGGATCCCATGATTGGAGGGTGCTAGTTGACTTTAGAATAACTCTGCAATTGACAGTACACATTCAGACAGATGCATGCCCTGGCATTGTAGCGTCGTCCAATTCAAAGAAGTGTGTCCTCCTAGTAAAATTAATGGGTCCATGGGAGGAGAACTGGAAGTAGGCACATGAGCGAAAGAAAAAAGACTATGAATCACTGTGATCTGACTGCATGGAAAAGACATGGACAGGTCATGTGCAACATATCAAGGTTGGCTTTTTTTTCTTTTTTCTTTTAAGCATTTCACCCCAAGCAAGGCGGGAAGCCACTAGGACGCTAGGGGTTACAGAAAATTTAGAGCAAGATCAGATAGGAGTGATAGAAGAAAGGATGATGGTAGTGGATAGATCAAGGCAACTGGAGATGTCGATTGACATTACACTTGAATAGCTGGAGATTATAGCTCACAGGGAAACAGGAAAAGGGAAGGCAGTTCCACAGGCGAGAGGTGCGAGACATGAACCTATTAGAGTAGAAGAGACGGCTACATTTAAGAGTTTCGACAGTGAAGGGGTGAGAGCGGGATGCCAGCCTCGTAAGGCGCTGGAACTCATGACGTCTGGCTGCCATGGATTCTTTGAATGGTCAAACATTTCCTTCCTTTTGAAGGTGGGCATTAAAGGCTGGATCCTAAAGCATGCTTCACATTGTCTCCAGACCACAGCTCAACTGGCACAGATATGGATCTATTCAAGAGCCCAAATAAATAAAGTTAAATAAAACCATGCTCGCAGGACAATGTTTCTTCCTATGTGAAACATCTGTTTACCTTCCATTCTAAGTCATTAATAACAGTCACTACGAGTGCATTGTGTATCTTAACACAGCAGTAAAAATATCAGTTGCAGTTGCAAAAAGAAATCACAAGAAACTGGCACATATACAAAACAATATCCTGTCCAGTGGCAAAAGCTGCTTGTGGCACCAAGGGTGACAGTACTGCCTTAGCCATCAAAACTGTGTTACCTTCTCAGGTTCGTGGCTGATGAGTGCAGGGTATCGTACATGCTTTCACATGTTGTATGTAGAGTGACAGTCTGTTGGTGCTTGAACACAATCTGTCACCCCTCAGTGGCTCTGGATTATTTTAATATCCTTCTCAAATACATCAAATTTATCAAGCAGTTCCAACAATTCTTCATGGTATACTTTATTAAACACTTTTTCATCATCTATAAAACATAGGTACACATACTTTTGCATTTCTATTGTTCTTTTTGATATCATTCTGAGCATAAATATCACATTTCTTGTTCCAGTGTCTCTAACAAATTTTCACTCTTGTTCTATTTTCAGTTTGAGACTGAAGCACACACTATTCATCAGAATTCTGATGATGTTTTGTTATATGACTTATTAGGCTGATTGTCTATGTAGTTAATATTCATTTGCATTCTTAGGCAATGCTATGAAAATGGATCTACTTAGATCTTCTGGAATATATCACCATTGTCATATTTCTTGTCTATGCTGAAACTATCTAAGGGTTCCAGCATCTATATTTCAATCCCATCTGGTCCTGCTGCTGTTTTACTTATGTTCATCTTGGCCAGTGCTTATTGATTTCAGTTTTTAATATGTTTGGTCCTTTAATACTTCTGTATATTGCCAGTTATACTCTTTTGTCATGGAAAAGGTCTATGATGTATTTGATCCATCTTTGAAATATTTTTCTTTCACTAATATCAGTGTCCCATCCTTTGGCTTTATGGATTCTGTTGATGAGCATGTTTTTTATTCTGCCAATTCTCTTATTTTTTTTTATGCATATATGCTTTATCATGATACTTGTTCTTTCTATTTTTGCATATTTTTCATTGAGCCATTCCTCTTTAGCCTGCTTGCATTTGTTCCTAATTTCTTTGCTCGATGTCTGATGTTCTGTGCATTGCTTTTTGTTGCTTTTTGATCATGTTAAGAAATTTATTTTTCAACCATTTTTTTTTTTGCTATGATCTCGATTGATGATGTCAGTAAATCTTCTCTCAATGTGTCCCACTTCAATTTTCAATTCTCATTTTGTTCATTGTATCTGCTTTTAACATTGTCCATATATCTCTGCTTCACATTTAGGAGTCTGTCATATTGCAATTTGTGTGATGCCTTGGCTTGCTTCACTTTCCATAGTTTAACTTTACATATCACTGGAAGGTCATAACTCCTGCAGTCAGCACTTGAGTATGTTTTAGTGTTAAACTATATTCATGAACCTCTTATTCATAGTTATATTATTGATTTCATTTCTTGTTTCTTCTTCTGTGCTTTATTATGTCTATATGTCTTAGGTGTTCTTGAAACCAGGTGTTGATCATTCACCATTGAATCCATTTTTCTTTGCACCTTTTCTTTAGAGTTCCTGCTCCAAACTTGCCAACAATTTAACCATATCTCTCCTTGCCTAATTCAGCATTCAAGTCTCCTATGGCAATTGTAATTTTTTTGATTTCATTAATAATATAAATTTGTTCTAAAAATAATTGTATAATTACTTTGTTATTTAGAATAATTCAGAGAAATATTGCAGTGTTTTATAAAATATGTTAAGTATATTATGAGAAAGATTTATTTAACAAGTTTAATTTTGATTCACTTTGTCAATCTAGATGTAAAAAGATTGTAAAACATCAATGTTTAACATATGAACAGATACAATAATCTAAGATGATCATTCAGTGTGTGGTAGAAATAGCCATACATAATTACATTAGCTTAAACAT
Source organism: Acanthosepion pharaonis (assembly GCA_903632075.3). NCBI lineage: Eukaryota > Metazoa > Mollusca > Cephalopoda > Sepiida > Sepiidae > Acanthosepion > Acanthosepion pharaonis. The sequence goes on from CAHIKZ030005476.1 coordinate 1,342,732, forward strand.
TAGCTAAATGAAAACACCATTGCCAGAAATTCTTACAATTATATGGGAAGTATTTCTGCCATACCCTGTTTTTTTTTTCTGCTAAAAATGATGATAAATATAAACTTCAAAAGCCTTCCAAAACAGTAGAAAGTTCCTCCTTCCTAATTCAAAAATTTGTAATATTTCACTGTTCTTTCTTTTTATGTTCCATGACCTTTCAGGATGTAGGCAAACATGGCTCTCAACCTGCCTCTATCCTTTGCAACTCTCGATAAGTTCTTTCCCTCTGTTACCTCCCCCAGACCACATTCTGTCATCCATTTTCTTAAGCCTGCTTGGTATGTCCTGCATTGTTTTGCCTCATCTCTCTTTCTCTCTATTTGACCCATGATTATCAGATTTTCCAGGACCTCTTTCCTCATTATGTGTACCAGAGATTTCAGCTGCCTCTTCCCAATGTTAAGTTTTTATGATGTTGATTTGGGGTTAGTAGAGACAAACGCCAAATAACACGTAACAATAAAAAGGGTTTTAATAGGTTGGTAAAAAGGTACAGAAATCGCCTGAGTAGTCAATAAGTAGCTCAGCTAAGAACTTCTCTGTCTCTCTGTCTTTCGACAAGCCACTATTTAAAGTCTTTGTTCGCAGACAAGTTCATCTTCAAGAGGGGTGGTAGGTTTCCGGAACAACATAAGTATAAGCTTCCTCTTTGTTTGCATCCTCTCTAAGACCTCATCATTGCTCACACACTCAGTCCATGATATCCTTAGCATCCTTCTGTAGAACCACATCTCCATCGCCTCAAGTCTCATTGAGGAAATTGTCCAACATTCACTGCTGCAAAGAAGGCCAGATGTCATGTACCATCTGTGTATTTTTTCTTTGTTACAAAGAAATCTTCCTGTCTCTCAATACTCTGCCCTGCTTTTGAGATGCACCCATTGCCATCCCCAATACGTCTATAGATCTCAGTGTCACACTTACCGTCCTCTGTCAAAATGCTTCCCAGATATTTAAAATTCTGCTTGATTCTAGTATTCCCGATCTGGAAATCACATTTTGATTTCATCCTCTTACTGATGACCATGCATTCTGTCTTCTTGCAGTTTATGCTTAGTCCCTTCTTCTCATTCTCTGTCACTAACTTCTGTAGATGATTTTATTCACATTCTTAATTAAAAAGTAAAATTGGCTAATTTAACATAATCTGTAAATTTTGAATTGAAAAAGAATACATTATCAGTAATCAGTACAAAAAAGAACTATTTTCCCTGACAGGGGAAAAAACAATGTCACTTTCAGTAGTTAGGTGGGGAGTAATACAATGTCACTTTCAGCAATCCAGGGTTGGGGATTGTAAGACTGTCACTTTCAGCAGTGGGGGTAAGGCAATATCATTTCCTGCAGTCAGGAATTAAGACAAAATCACTTTCAGTAGTCAAGGGTAATACAAAATCACTTTTTGCGATCAAGGTAGGACAGTAACAATGTCAATTTTAATTGATCAGTGGGTTAAAAAAAAAAATTTTCAGTGATGTGGGTAAAATTTATCAGGGATCATTTTTAGTGATTTGTGGAAAAAAATGTCATTTTCAATTATGTCACTGACAGAATAGGAATTCTCAATAATCCTGAATTTAGGCAAGCATTATTGACATAACAACATGCTTATTATCTAAATGCAATTCTTAAAAATACATTGAAAATGATTTGGGAAGTGGTTGACAGTGATGAGGAATCAGTGATTACTAATAGCATTGTTATATGTATCATTATTATTTTTATTTTCTAAGATTATTTTCTATAAATATCTAATCCAACGAATTTATTTCTAAGATAATTTATAATGCATTGAAAATCCTGAAGAAATCTTATGACAAGGGAAGTAGAAGCAAAGATCCTGTGAATGCAGATAAGAATAAGAATAAAAAAAACAACAAAAAAACAAGCTACCATTTGATCATAAAGGAATGGAAAAAAAAGTTAATACTGAGGGCACAGCTGATGTGATAAAAATATTAAGAAAAAAATTTTTGTACACTCCCCATGTGTGTATTTAAACACATTGTGCATAGATATACATGTATCTACAAAATGCATCTTAACATAATACTTTATTACTGTTATATAATTTTCATTTATTTTTTTCAGTAAACCTCTAGATACCGATTAGTTATAGATATATTATCTAATCAGAATACAAAACCATATATGCATGAAATAACTGCATCAAGAAAATTAAATTTACGCACAATGTTCACACACACATATATATATACACACAAGCAATTTTAGATGATATCTAATAAAATCAATAGCAAAAATCTAATACATCACGAATATAAACTGGCTCCTTTTCTATCATCACAAATATTTTGTGTGCAAATCTTTGATTTACTTTGTCTTAAATGCTGTATTTTTGGAAAATGGATTCATGTCAAAAAGTATTTTTTTTTTTTCCAATGTTCATTAAATGAAAGTTCAGAGCTCAATGCAATTCACTTTTATTTTAGCTTTTATTTATCTTTTGCACTCATGGATATTTTTGAATATTTCCCTGTGATTGAATTTCAAAAAGGCAGCCTGGCAATTCTTGGATTCTGCCAATCAAATTACACTTAACAAGCTGAAAGTGATTACTAAACCATTGAAAGGCCAAGTGAGAGATCAAGATTTTTTCCCTTCTTTTTCTACAATGGATACCATCAAAAGAGATGTCTACATTTCTCTTTTTATGATATTTTTTAAAGCATCAGCCTAATGAAGAGGAAGAAGTTTTTATTTTGTTTGAAAACTGCTATTTTTATTTTTGCAAATGATATCAATGTATTTATGAGGACAATATTTTTATTTAGTAATTAATGCAAAAACTAGTTTTTTTTTTATAAACAATGGAAAATTGTGAATTGTGTATCTGTTGGTGATGTTTGGTTAATGGTTGATATGAGAATAAGTGTCTTTATGTAAATGACATCAAGATTATAGAAAGCAAAGCAAAGAAGCATTCTGATAAAATCATGAAAAATACAAGAACAAAAAATTAACTTCCAATTACCATTTCCATTCATCCAGCCTGCGTATGAAACACTAGAATTTAAAAAAAAAATAAAAATACGAGAAGGAATCCAATCTTATCTGCCATTTCAGAAAGTAAACCTTAATTTCACCTAAACAAAATTGTCTCAAAAAATTTCACATAAAACTTAGCCTTTTTATCCATTACTATATTAAGGATTCACAAGAGATGCAACAAAGAAGCCAAAATAACCAAATTTAAACAAATTACTTGGAAATAATAAAACTTCTGCATTCACTGTCTTTTCTTTATTATTACCATTTTCACTGCAGTGACAACAAGTCAAATTTCAAATGACTAAGCCCAAATTACAAATATCTCTTCAGTAATGTAACTATGCCAATGACTTAGGATGAAACATCAGCAACAATTTTAATTTCAATCATGCAGTTTTTTTTATTATTACAAATAACAAAATTTCCTTCCTCTTTTTCAATTAATATATAATACACTTGGCTGATAAAATTACCCATAATAACCAATAAGCAAAACCTAGTCTGTACAGTCTTCTGGTAAATACTGCTAGGAGAAAATGCGTTCCTGGACTACCAGATAGGTATAGTTTATTGCAACATGACATGCCAGATTTGTTAATAGAGACAAGTTTTTCTAATATTTGCTAGCTTTGCTTTTCAGAGTCAGAGGGAAGGCATTAATTCATCTTTTTGCTTTGTTAGCATATTCTCTTTCAAGAAAATACAAAATTTATTTATTTCGTCAGTTTTCTCCCCAGACATATTTTTATTATATATGTTTGGGTATTTATCTGTATCAGATGCTACTGAAGCAGCCTAAGTATATTTGGTAAACCCAATAACATGTATGAATTAACTTTTAAAAGATCCCCAACAACAGCAGAAATTATGAAATTACTTTCTATGGGTTGTTTACTAATATAAGTATTTACATATAAAAATACACATGAAAACAGGTACTAACTTCTGTACATTTTCTGTACTGTGTCTGTTAATCATATATATTTCACATCCCTGATAAGGTTAAAAGTCTTTTTTATTGCCAAACCACAAATTCAGAGAAACTAGCTTATACTCTTAAAAAATGAATAATTTCTTATGATATTCATATTTAGTTACAAAATTATTGCTTAGTAAATATAAATTTTCATGCAGACTCAAGTTGAATTTTTATTCATAAAAAATGCTGCCTCTGCCGACAGATGTTAACTGATGCTGGACAAAATTTGGGAAGAGAGCATTGGAATCCTGATCAGACTAACCATCAGTTGTAACAAATGATAATGTATGGTTGTCAGCAAAAAGAGCCCAACAGGCAAATTAGAAACTGGAGAAACCTAGATCAGTCAAATATAAAAAATTAAATATCTAAAAAGGCAAGATTGACAGAGGAAAGCAGTACATAACTTGAGTGAATGGCTGGTGGGACAAGTTTGAAATGAGAACAAAAAGACAACATTTAAGAAAATAAAAATGAATGAGTAAATGTAAAAATGAGGAAAGAGGCTCGGAAAATTTGACACCCACAAGACAGTTTAAAGGCAAGAGGGACAGAGGGAAACATCACATACACTAACTAGTAAATGGATGGCAGAACACGGTTTAAGAGAGATAACAAAAAGATAAAATTTCTTAAGATCTACAAAGTACAGGAATCTGTGAAGAACCATGATCACCCGTATTCTGAAGGGATAAGGCGCATGGAATAAGAAGTTTCACTGGCTTTTACTACAGAGTTCAATCCTCAATAGGTGTCCCATACAAAATTCAAGATTATATAACCCAACAAGTGCAGCCATGTCAGAGTCATCCAACCAAATATGTAAGGTTCATATATACAGTAAAAAAAAAAAAAAAAAAATAACACCATTATTGAAGTAAATTTGTAACTGCACTGTACTTTTGATTTGGTTTACTTTGTTTTACAGCATATCAACCACAATGGGTCATTTAATGCCAAAAGAATTTCCTTTTTTTTTTCAAAAATGTATAGCTGGTAATTTTTTCAGAATTATTTTCTTTTTCAAATATTTATTGCTGATACTATTTTTTCTTTTTTTTTACAAAGTATTTCTGGTATTAAAATCTATTTTTACACTTTCATAGTGTTTTGAGTCAGTTTGTGAGGTCAACTATTTGTCCATAGCTGAGACCCTAACAGGTGCTACCACCCCGGATCAGGGTGGACCAGGGAATACCAGCAATTGAGAGGTAATTCGACCCTCCTCAAAACCTCCTGATCAGAGGCCTTACTGTTGGACGTAGTTTATCATCTTGCCCAGGACTCACTGTACTTTTGAAGTGCCAAAAACTTCTTGCATTTTCTTGTTTCATAATTCATTTTGTGACCAGGTATGATGATAGGGTTGCTGCAAAATGGAGCATATAATCAACACCATCCATATCTTGGTTGCATGCCATCCAAATCTCTATTAAGCATCTTCCTGTTTAATACATCACATTGTCAGTTCATTTTTTTTCTCTTAACTCTTTCGTTGCCTAAGGTGATACCTTTTAAGATGGCAATGGGAAGATTGGTGGCTTTTATGATGTGTCCAAAACATAAGCTCTACGCAACCATGCCGATGATCAAAAAAGGCTACGAGCGAGTAATGCCTGAGGGTCTTGGCAAAGATCATCCTTCTTTGAACATTGTAGAGTGGCACTACAGAATCACAAAAAAAAACTGTACCAAATAACAGAAACCACATCACTTGATGATTACCAACAGCAGCAACAACCAAAATAGATAGCGCATATGTCTAGAAGCAAAAATATTGATATAATCATGTTAACATTCCACACCACTTCAAATAAAAGGTTAGGAAGGAAACTACGATCAATACTGGAAAGAGTGCCAAGAGCTACTTGAGAAACTTGACCTCCCCAAAAACTGTTTTAAGAGAAACATTTTATAAATTACAATAGAAAGCAGTAATTGCTGCTAGGCAAATGAATGCCAAATGTTTCCTATTATGAAAACAGCTTATTACAACTTTCTCATTTTGATAATGGTTATGCTGTCTTCAAATAGGCCTGCATGTTGTTTGATGATACCTCACATTGTCATTTTTGATACAGTCAACAGAAGGGATGCCTAGGATATTCAATAATATATTAAAACATTCTATTGATCATTTATACACCACAAAAGAGGAATTTGTTACAGGCATAAAACTATATATTTGCATTTTATCTCCATGTCTTATTATATAACAGTTACATTATTATATATTATTACATTATTTCTATTATTCAAACAGTTATCTTTATTACCGTATTCATGACATTTCAGCAGTTGTACACTGTGGCCTTTTTCAGGTGATTTGAATTTTGAACTGAACCCTTTACTGAACTCACAACTCTTTGGGTCAAGTCACTGGATCCAGTGACTACATCCAATGAGTTTTGAGTTCAATACTTGGCTACTGCAGTGGTGAACAAATACTTGGAGAGTTGAATTAAAGGGAGATAAGTGAAATATTCAGAAGAGGTATGACAGGTGGAACTAGAATAATCTATCCTGGTGAATGAAATAAAGGGTTCAGTCTAAAATTCAAATCACCTGAAGAAGGCCGAAGCATACAACGGTTGAAACATCTTGAATATGGCAATAAAGTTGGACAACAGTCAAATGTAAATAATTACAATACCTCATTTCAAAAATATAGACAGATAACAATTAAGTATTACTGAATGTCATTTTACAATCTAACAATCCATTCAAAGTTACCTCCCTTAACTCCAGATTACTGTTGAGAAGTCTTAATCAGAAACAAGGAATGCTGCTTTTGAGACCATTTAATATGAAAATATATGGATGAAGTTAACATGAGAAATAGACAGTAAATGTATCGGCAATGGAACATTCAGTTGTTAACATGAGGCATGTTCACTTCAAGTGGTTTCTGGTAATGCCTCGTTATCATTACAATAAATTCATGAAGATGCAGAAGTGTGAAGATAAAAATATGAAGTCACATTCTGGTTAGAGACATACACATCTCAAAAAAATAAATTATGACATGTAAAAAATCAGAAAACTGTATTGAAGCTATTTTATGTAAGTGTATTCATCTGTATAAATGCAGTTGTACATGAAAGAAAATATTGTGTTATATGTTGGTATAATGAAAATATAAGTCAAACTGTAAAAAAAACATATCAAGAGAAAAAGTGTTTCTGATCCTTTTCCTTTTAAATAAATAAAAAAAAAATCTTTGGGGATGTATGTTTAAGTGTTAAAGTGATTGTGTCTTTTCTAAAAGGATGTAGCATTTGTTACAATTAAAATTCAACTACAAAATCCAATAAAGCCAAATATATAAAAAGATTTTCCAATAGTGCACTCATTTGTCACCATAAAAATATTTCAATACATGCATATATATGTAAGTGTATATTTTAAATGTATATACAATAACACATATTTATACACACACAGAAATCATAATCAACATCCAACCTATTTTCTTTCCAAAACATTTTGTGGTTAATAAACTCATTTATTTTGTAGTTTTTGAGTTGTGGTATGGTTGCCTTTATTGAGGATTGCAAAGCAAAAAATGATATGAAAAAATGGTGGCCAATATAATGGTTCACAGAAAATTACACAGTAAACTCCATAATTTTTTTTTTTTATTATTATTCAGATTCCTCTCCAATCCTTTCCTGACTCAGCAAAGAAATTTATCCGCAGTTGAAATTCAAAATCGGTTGACTTAAACATTTATCTTCAAGGTTAACATTTATGGCAGCTTTCAATTTTCTTTCCCTTCAGCAATGCTCTCTATTACTTAACTTGGATCTTATCCCAGAGTGTTGGATGATCAGTTCGCACTTCAGATTTTTCTATTATATTGCCTTCCAATGCTCACCGAGTTTGACTTTCACAAGATGGTTGCTTTCTTTCACATATTCTTTTCCAAATTTCCCTTGACTGTTATAAATGCAGTTGTTAATCATCATGCACTTTTTCAAAAAAGACATTATCAAATCTGCATCTACTACAAAAAAAAACAAAAAAACAAAAAAATATTCACCCTATTGTTGTAATTTCCACAACTAATTTGGATGCATTCAGTTGTTTTAAGGTAGTTTTTGCCTCTGGGGTTTGTTCTTCCATTCCTTATGAAAGGATGTTACAGTAAAAGGATAATTCTTATTATATGAAGAGTTGTTAAAATGTTCTTGGCCTAAGATAGAGGAAAAAAATTAGGTCCTATCAATAACTTACCAGCACATTCTGTGCACACATACACACATTGTTTAAGAAAGTAAATAATGAAGATGCTATAAAAACAATGCTTGATATAAAATACAAAATACTTACAAAGCAATAGACAAAAAAAAAATGACATTTATATTTTACTGCTTTTCCTTGACTTAAAATTTCTTGTTCATGTGCTGTTGTTTATCGGCATTTGCACAATCATCAAGCATTTGCCAAGGGCACACAATGCTTAATGAGTGTATAGTTGCAAAAAAAAGAACAAAGAAGGATTAAAATTTCAATTTTAGGAATATATATAGTTGTGTGAAAAGGTGAGAGAATTGTTGATATGTGGTTCTTTAGTTGGTAAGAGATGCAATTAGGTCTAAGAGTGTTCTTGCTAAGACTGGGAGTTGACAAAATTCTTGGGTCAGTTGACCAAGGTTAAGGTTGATGTCTAGAGAGGGGGCGGAAGTGGATTAGTGAAGGTGTGTGGTTGCATGAGTTGGGTGTCACCTACAGAGTTGGTCCATTTGTCTTCAAGATTGAAATCAACACTGGTGAAGTGTGTGGATGGGCCAGCAATCATGTGTGGAGGTTGAAGCATTGAGCTGAACTGCTTCTTCTTGTTGAAAAGTGCCATTTTTGTATCTAGGCTCATCTATTTTTTTTTTTTTGCAACAATGTTCATGATTGGCTATTTTATTTTAGATTTCTGCAGCGATTTGTTTTGTGGACTAGATGAGATGCTCAGAGTTCCTCTGCAGAATACGTTTTTGTGTTTTTTTTTTTTAGCAACACACATTTCGCTGGTATGTCTTGTAAAATATATTTCTGAATCAGAAAAACATTTTAATTAAAGTAGTATAATAAAAGAGCCTTTGCAAAGCATGATTGTGCTACTACTGGCAAATAAACATCACATGCACAAAACTTTAAAAAACAGCAGAATTTAACTATCACATATATGTGTATGAAATTTCAGACAGAGTGTATTTGTAAAAGGACAATGTTAATAAAGACAAAATGAAAATTTATCTTAGCCAACACCTATCATCTGAAGAGAGGCTTTATCAAGGCAAATAGAGTATTTTTTGCAACCAGTATTTATATACGAGAGCAAAAATGTAATGGATTTTTCAAAATTTTTGAATTTAACAATTCTCATAGCCTCATGTTATTTAAAAAAAAATATTCAAGAAAATCATATACTCACTTTCATTTATTAGAAATTGTGTCACTTGGTGCCTTCCATTGCTTGCCTAGACTTTTCGGTTAACATGACATATTTATGAGCATTCTTAAGTTTCAAAATGAGTAACATTTTCACTAGAGTATATACTACTCCAAGAATACGCAGTTTTCAATTCAGAGTTGACTTTCACTTAGAACAGTTGCTAATCCACAACTAGAGAGCCCAGTCTGCTCTGCTTTTTAATCCATAGATGGGGAAATATAAAATGTGCATGCTTTGTATTTTGTTTATTTTCTTTCTAAGGAAGAGTCATTTTGCCTGGTTAGATCATTGTTTTTGTTTTTTAACAAAGTTTTGAAAAACAAACCTTAGTGAAAACAGGAAACTTGTGAGGTGTCATACCAAAATATTGACATTTTAGTAAAACTGTCAAAAACGGCTGATGATCAAATTTAACATTTCTCTTGCTTTCCAAATATAACCAACTCCCACTCAAAAATAATATTTTGAAAATTTATTTATTATATACATTTCCATATAATAAATACAAAATCTCATGGTATAAATGAACCCCTAGACAAGTTTGGGATGGAAACAGGTTACAATATTTTTAAAAGATTTGACAAATGAAAACAAAAAAATGAAAAAAAACATCTAAAATCTGTTGAAAAAAAAAAAAAAATCATTTAACAAATTAATAATATTTATATCTATTTATAATTCCCTTGAATAATAAAATTCACCCAGTGTTGTAATGTCTCCAAAATAAGGTGATGAAAGAGAAAAAAAATCTTACCCTGAAAATATGTTCATGTTTTTTGTGCCATCAAAAAAGCAAATCAGTAAAAAGACCTGATCTATATTAGTAGGACTCAAAATATGTTGTTTGCACTTATTGACCAATCGTGACCAATCACAGCATTAGTTAACCCAACAAAAGATCACAACATTAGTTACTGGATCACTTTTGTTCTTTGTGAGTTAAGGTAGTTGTGTGTTCTGAGTTTTGGATACAGATTTTCGACTCTTTTGATTTATGCTCCTGATATTTTTTGACTTGCAAGACACATTTATGACTCTTGGGATTATGACCCCGAATTTTTATTTTGGATTTGAACCAACTTGTTGCTATTTTTATAAACTGTATGCACACATGAATGAACATAATTAGCTAAAGGAAAAATAAAATTAAAAAAATGATGCTCGATTTTATAAATTTTAATCAAAGAACTGCCAATCTGACTGTGGGAAAATGGTTAGCAGCTTGAAATGAGAATTAAGAGAGGCAAGTTTGAATTCCATTTGGATTCATTACATTCCCTTAGGTGCAAATTACTTTGGGAAAGGTCTAAATCCATCTATTCTCTCCTAGTTATGGGTTAAATAGTAGAGCAGACAGAAATCATTAACCTTAGTTGGCAACTAGTCCTGGAGAAAGAAAATTAACAAACTCTGGTAGATGGAACTCATTAGCATGGGAATTCACGATCATCTAAATGAAGAAAAACACCAACAGAAAATAAACATTCCTCAGAGTATAGAGGTTGTATGTGGGACAAATCACCCAACTCCATGGTACAATCCAATCACAGACACCTCACCAAGATTTTGTCATACCACAAGGCAGATAGTGTCATCAATAGAAAAAAAAATGCAACAGCAAAACTGCATTGCATGCTCTGATAGTAGGATTCAGATGCCTGTGATGCTTTTAAGTCATCAAATTTTTATACACACACACACATTTTATTTATATATATATATATATATATATATATATATATATATATATATATACATATATATATATATATATACATACATATATATATATATATATATATATATATATATACACACACATGCCCATACGTAAATAGCATAATGGATACAAACATGGAAAGTGGCATCAGCACACAGAGTTCAAGTTCTGGCCTAGTCTTTTGTGTTCACTTTCACACTAATGACCTTAAATAAGGTATGAATCTGTTGCTTCACCTGCCAGATATGGCATAGAAACCTCACAGTAGGATAGACTGGACTCTCAAAACTTGGATGGCATTCAGAAAAAAGACTACTACTCTATAAGGCCCAAGAATGTATGTCAATTCACCAGTTAAAAAAAAAGAAGGAATCTGTGGAGAGGAATCTGTGCCTATAACCTGAATCTCGAAGTGTCATGGTATAAGACAATGACAATAAATGATCTCATATTCTAATCTTAGCCATGAAACTAAAAAAGAGAGGAACTTTTCATTATTCAGTATTTAAAATTAACATCTTTCTCCTCCCTAAAACATTTTATATTATTGATTTAAAAAAAAAAAAAATAATACAAAAATATTTTACACATATTTAGCAGAGCTACACAATAATATTAAAACAAAGAAGATACAAGCTTTTTCCCTCTGGTGCCCAGACTGCATGAATTTAAGCATGCCACTAGATTGGCATCTCGGTCCAAGTCTGATGAAATTGGTAAATGCAACCACCACTTCTACTCTTACAGTTTCTTCTTTCACACTTCCCACCTAAGAAACTCTCTTCCATTTACTTGCTTCCCTGATAAATACAATATTTTATTTTTAGTTTAAATGAAATGTCAGTTGCCATCTTCTATCATCTTGAATCCCATTCATATTTTGTCCTTTCCTCAATCAAACAGACTCTGAACCTCAACTAGTGGCATTCCTACAAAGGAAAATGAAAAGATTTGAAACTTGAAGAGTAAGCGTTCTCAAAGCAAATTTGTGGCTTTCACAACACGAAAATCATGTAACGCGTCGGGAAAATAACTCACAAACACCGTAGCCAAAATGAATTTTCCTTCCCGAGTCGACAACACCAACTGATTTTATCGACAGAACCTATTTTTCCAGACAGCCGGGAAGGATGCTCCGTAATTTGCATATTAATACAGAACACGGACTTGTTTCTTTTCGTCAGAATAACAGGGAAGCTATAAGAGTTTTGGAAAATGAAACAAAACGAACTTTTTTCCGGGGGTACTTGATTTTCAACAAAACTTTAAATATAAGAGATAGATAAAAGCTAAAGCACAATTTTTGCTTTGATAAAGGTTGTTTATAACCCATATCCAATGAATATGTTTTTTCTATGACATGTTTTTTAAGGACGTTGGCGATCATGGTTCTCCACAATTTCCTGTCCTTTGCTGCTCTTCATAAATTTTGTCTTTTTGCTATCTCTCCTTGAATTTATTCTGCCATCCATTTACTCAAGTTTGCTAGGTAGATTATTCATTGTTTTCTTCTGTTCCTCTTGCTTTCAAGAGAGACCTCAGAAGTAGAAGTGGCCTTTGTTTCCACTTTCTCTCAAATTTCATTGCTCACATATTTAGTCCATGGTATTCTAAGTATCCCTCTGTAGAACCATACTTCTGTTGCTTCAAGCCTCTTCTTCATCTCTGATGAGATTATCAAGCATTCACTGTTATATAGATGGACTGATATTACTTTGTAACAATTCAGAATTCTTTTCTTTGTTTCTAACAACATTTTTCTCTTAATACTTTGGTAGAAGGCATCTTTTTCTATCCCAATGCTCTTTTGGATTTCAATGTCCATGCTTGTTAAAACACTTCCTAGATAATTAAGTTTTTGTACTGGTTTGATATTGGCATCCCCAATTTATAATTTGAATACTGTGCTGTTCCTTTGGCTAACATTCCATCTTCTTGCAATTGATGTTTAGTCCTTTTTCCTCATTTTCCTTCAGTACAGCTGATTTCTTGGTTTCCTTTCTAAATCTACTATCAACACGGTGTCATTTGCATATTTTATGTTGTTAAGATTGAGGCTGGCAATAATGACTCCTGGTAGGACTTATACTTCTCTCAGAATTGCGTCACTGCCTAGGTTTACTAAGTCCAGTTAGAAGACACAACCTTGTCTTAATATTTTTGCATATTTGAGTGAATAAGAGTTTAAATTGGATCTGTGTTGGTTTTTGGGCTGGAAATTTACATTGAAAGGAAGACAAACAAGCAAGATTTAACCAGCTTTACATATGGATTCAACATGAACCTCTTATCTTCCTTCTCAGTTTTGATTATATTTATTCATATTTTGAAAAGAATTATAAGACAGTGTGTCATTTCACTGACTAGACTGACATTAGCTTGGGATCAATAAGCAGAGTTCATCTTCTGTTTTTTAAATTGCTTTCTTAAAAAGTTTTTTTTTAACTTAACAGCCCTATCTATAATTCATTTAATTAAATCTTCTGTAAATAATAAAAGGCATAGTGAAGTAATAGCTTGAGGAATCAGAGAACTGAATTCCAATTCCAGTCAAGTTCATTAACATTCAGTTACATACTAATATGGTTGGGAAAGTGTTATGGTAAACCCTCCTACAGTAGAGTGAACTCTTCCTCCTCTCATAATTACTAACTGCAAGACTTCCTAGCAAGAGTCATGAGGCAGTTGGTTGGGAAGCGGAGATGCAGTGTTAACCTACCATTTGGACGTACACCTCTATCTGCTTATTACTAACACTCTTGCTTTGTATATATCTGTTATTTCAATATGCTTGTTCAAACTACCTTCGTTTTCCATGTCTTTCTTTCTGGCCCCTAAACAAGCCACAACAGAAATGTAGGAATCAAATCTCTTCCACCCCCAGCTATGGGTAAAATAGCAAGACAGACTAGGTCATATAGCCTTGGGTGGCAACCAGTCTAAGAGAAGGAAACTCAGAATTAAACTACCTCTTAACCACCAATGGCTAGAAGTAGGAAACTTAAAAAACAAATGCACCCCTGAGATGAGGGAGTGCGTAATCTCAACATCCCCAGTGCAAATGGAACTGGAAAGTCATCGCACTATTCTGCTCTGAATGTATTAACAGTCCTCCTCTACAGCACAAACAGATGAACAACAAGCTCACAAAGGAAAATAGACACTTTTGACGATGTAGCTCTACAGAAGGTGGCAGGAAATATCATAGACAGAACATGTAATCAACAGGGAAGCTTTAGGGAAAATGAAAACAAAAAGTACCCTTAACATCAGAAAGAGCTGAAATTTCTAGTGCATATAATGAGGAATGAAGACTTGGAAAATTTGGCACTTACAGGACATACTGAAAACAAGAGAGACAGAAGTAAGTAGTGAATAACAAACTCTAGCTTATCTGAGGCTAAGAGGACACAGTCTCACCTGCCTGGTCATAGCTACCATTTGCAATTTAGTGAAGACACATGCATGGTTCTCTTTTAACACTATTGTTAATTTTCACGTGTGGTCAAAATTGTGAATAAAAAGTAAACTGCACAGGCAAGCAACAGATGAATCCATAAATTTGAGTTGTTCAGGAATGGGCCCTCGGCAACTATCTATATGAACCTACCTAATGAGATTGTGTAAATGGTTAGCAGAGATTAAGATTGATATTAAAAAGACAAATCTTACCTAGACCAGGAAATTGTGGAGAGCCAAGATCACCAATGTTCTGAACAGTGGCATAGCTAAAGGGGGACGAAAGGGGTGGGGGGACTGCCCCGGGTGCCAGCACAGGAGGGGTGACACAATGTCACCCCCAACAAAATTTTTCAACCAGGCTAAGGTGCCAAAAATAGTCTGAAAACAGTGGTGGAGTCACAGGGTTTTGCAGGCGGGCATATGACCCCCGAGAAATAATTTATGACCCCCCCAGTTTTATCCCCAAGTCAGAAATTTTCTAATAAATTGTCGGGAAATTTGTGAGTATGAAAAATAGCAATGTTTTCAGCTTTTGATTTGTACTGATTATTTTGTGATATTGGATTTTGTCTTTTGTCTTGGATCATACATGTAAACAGTAACGTACCAGTCAGTAGAGTAAAGTAGAAGTAGAGCATGTATGATTTGCACAACTAACCATTCAGCATAGGGTGAATCGGGGTCATTGGGGTGACATTTGAGTGGACCGCCCCGGATGACGTTTACTCTAGCTACGCCACTGGTTCTGAAAGAAAATGGCATACAGAAGAAGTCAGAAATTTGAACTACCTCTTTCTGATTTTAAGTTGTCTCCTGGTTAAATCTTCAGTTTGGTTTGTTCATATATTCTGGTCCTTGTATTCTAATCATCTACATTTCTTTGTTCCACCAGTTGTAACATTCACAACTCATAACCACTATGCCATGTACATTGATTCTACTCAAGTAGCTTCTTCCCACAAACTGCTGCTTTGGGGAACTGACTCTCATGAGGATGGTTCTTCAATCACTACAATCTTTGACCTGCTCATATCTAGGGTAAACAGTTATTTTCCCCACATATTCTAATAAATGTCTAACTCGGTAATTCTCTACCTGGCTCATGGGCCTTGCACAAGTTGAAAATTGCAAAATAAAGATTATTCTGTAGAACCGTATCTGTTGCCTCAAGTTTCCTCTTAATCTGTGAGGAAATTATTCAGAATTACCTGCTATATAGAAGGACCGATATTACATAGTACAGCTTTCTTTTCTTGGTTTTCAATTAAATTTTCTTGTCTCTTAATGCTTTGTTGAGCTTTTAAAAGGCATTTTTCAATGCATCTTCAGATATCTTTATCAGATTTTCATTTATTTGTGAAAACTCTCCAGATATTTGGCAGATTTTGACATTTCCAATTCATAGCTTCCACCTCATGCTGTTCCTCTTGATAAAAACCATACATTCTATCTTCTTACAATTGATGATTAGTCTTTTCTTCTCACTTTCCTTTACTACATTGTCTGAGTTTTTGCAGATTTCTTTTATTGATAAGAAAACTTAACAGATTTTCTTATCCTATACACTGAACAGTTCACTGTTGTTGAATAACTTACTAAATATATTAAAACTTTAAAAAATTCTTTTTACATTAAAAAATAAAATAAATAAATAATTCAAAACAAACATTCAACTTTCAAGTTGAAAAGGTATTTATTTAATTTAAATATTCATGATGGGACCAATGTTTTCCGGATCAAATTTTTTAGAGCACCAATTTTTTTTTTAACAAGGAACTACTGTAAGGTTACAGTTGAATATTTTATTTTTTTTTTACTGTTGTGTGAGAGATTAGCAGCTGATCTCTCCTCTGACTTAGCTTGAACAGCTCAGTAAGGAAAAACTAACTGGTCACATTCAATACCACAAAAATCAAACTAGCAACATTCCATCATTGCCAAATGGACCCAGAACTATCACCAATCACGATGAACAGACGTTCCCCAGAAAGGCCTCATGCCTATTGCAAAAATTTCAATGCAGAGCTTAAGTGGAACTCATACGTATGATCCATCACTGAAGAGGAAAATGGTTCATTCCCTGTAACACTCAAGTAAATGCTCGACTCTTTGAACTATCTTCTACCTTTACAAAAGCCAGATCAGGTCAAAAATGGAGTAATGCTGCCATATATGAGCTGCAATTGCAGAGTCTTCAGTTTCCAGTCTCAGTAGAGTTCAGAAGTGTCTCAACATCCTTGTGGGTGATGAATTATTTTCGATCCTACAACCCCTTTCACACAGATAAAACATTGTGAGTTTCTCACTGCTGTATCAATATTCCCATGTAAAGTCTTCAGATAAACTATATTCATTAGTTCCACTAGTTATTACCTTCAGGACTATGACCCACTAGACCACATATGTTGTAGTGAACTACTCTCATTCCTTTCCTATTTCTTTAGTGAGATGTAGGTTCCATTTGTGCAGCTTCTTTCCATGAAATGCAGCTCTGTGGAACCAACTCCCAAGAGGATGCTTCCCAGATCACTACACTCTTAACATGTTCACGTCTAGAGTTAACCATTATCTTCACTACATATTTGCATATCTATGCCTCTTACTCTGTAACCCTTTACCTCGAGTGGCTCTTTGGCCTTGTACTTTGTGAACATTTTTGTAGAAAGAAAAAAAAAAAACATGCTCCTAATTGAATTTTCCTAGAAAGTATCTAAACATTCCCGGACAGAACACAAAAATTTCAACTTGGCATAAAAACATTGATTTTCTACAGGTAGAAATTGGAAAACGTTTTTATTTCAATCAACCAAACAGATCACAATTGGTTTATGAGCTATGATCAAATATCAATAAAACTGAGGAAATTTTATCTGTCTGATAAATTTCGGATCAACTACATTTTTCCTTCAGTGGTTTAAATTTGGATAAATAGCAGGGATATCCAGCATTGCCAAGATAAAGCTATATTCAAATACATGAACACTGAACAAAACCGTCTTCACAATGTAAAAAATGATAAGATTAGGACTTACCATGATTTACATTCAAACTATTGTCCATATATTTGCCATTATCACAATGTTTCAGTTACTGTTCCATCTTCCCTTCATTGGGTGTATATTGATTTTGGTATCCTGCAGGAAACTCTGTACCAAACTCTTTATTTAATCTACAGGGGTAGTCTGTTCACATTCCATTTGCCATATCAAAGCTGAGGACAATATTCCGATTCTAAATAGTGTAAAGGAGATTATTTACACATGAGAAAGTAAATGCAGCTGTAAAATGTATTCTGATGTCCAAAATAATAAAAACCCTGTAACTGGTATTGTAACATTAACATTCAAAAAAACTAAGAAAAATATGAGACTAAATTTTTCATATATATATATATACACACATATATATATATATATATATACACACACACATATATATATATACATACACACACACACACATATATATATATACATACACACACACACACATATATATATATACATACACACACACACACACACATATATATATATACATACACACACACATATATATACACACACACACATATATATACACACACACACACACACATATACACACACACACACACACACATACATACATATATATATATATAGTGATTTTCCAAGTGTATCTTAGATGTGGCACAAGGCCGAAATTAAGGGGCACCCAGTGAGGATCGAACTCACTACTCAGTCGTAATTGTTCTTGTGAGCCAAGCTTGCTAACCATTACACTGCCTCGAGGTATATATATATATATATATAACTGGTGGCTGCTCAGTTACCTTCCTGATGCACTTGGATCCTTTACTAATCTGATCTGATATCTAATCTGATACTTTTCATAGATTGAGTGACAGTTAAACTTTGCAAAATGTTAAAAGTGATTTCCTTGAAAGTCTATCCAACTCAGAGATCAATCGGTTTTAAATATGCAGTTCATAAAGCCACTGTTTTCTTTTTGGAAATATTTTATATCGGAGACACATCTGAACCTGTTTTTACTCTGGAGGTAAACCATTTTCTCTCGTGCTACAGTATACTTTGGTATCAGTTAGATTGTATTTGGTACATAGTGAGGTCACCAGAGATCAATTTCATAGAGAATAAAACTAAACTGCTCACTTAATTGGTTTTTTTTTTTTTTTGTCTAACCATTAGCATTGCTAACCTCCAAACCTTTTCCATTGACACGAATTTGAAGAATCATATCAAGGCATTTGTTAACTTTGCTGCCAGAAAAGTTGGTTCAATGTGTTGTGCTAAACAATTTTCTTCAGAATCTTTTTTATCACATTTATAACTTTAACATTGATCAGCACATTGAATATTATTGGTTTGGTGCCACTGCTATATATGTAGAAATTCTTGACAAAATCCAAAGAATAATCTGCAATCTTATTAATCCTGATCTGGTATCTCAGCTTTAATCAATTTCCAACCACCCTAAAATCAATTACTCTCAACACTGTCATCTGAATATGTTTTTGTTGTAACCTAGGAAGGGTTACTGAATGAGGAATGACTGAAACAGAGGTTGGAAATGAAATGGTAATCTTTATAACATCAAAAAAATACAGTACTCGCCAATGGTGTGAAGTAGGTAAACTACTGCTAGTGGTGGACTACTTAGTATATTACCGCAACTTACAAATAGTATTTATGAGGATTGGGGCATACCCATTAGTGTTCATAGGTATGGTATATAACAGGTTGTTTAAGCTTTTGACAAGGTGTTGCATTGGGTTCTGCTAAACAAATTCACTAACCATGGAATCTCTGGTAGGTTCCTCTCAATTATCAAGTTCTTCCTAACAGTTAGAGCCATGAACGCTGCCATTAATGGTTAGCATTCCGAAGCCCGTAAGATCAACATAGGACCTCCCCAAAGCTCTCTTCTCAGTGGTTTCATTTTTCTGCTTCATGTTAATGATCTGCTAAGGAATATACGCAGATTTTCAGTAAATATCTAGAAAGATAATACAACAGTGAATAGGTGCCCCTCTAAATATCTACATGAGCAGAGCCTAGAAGCTTATCTCCACTCAGATCTGATGTCTCATTGGAGGAATAACTGGTGTGTAACATTCAATTCCTCAAAAACCAAACTAGTAATGTTCCATCATCACAGAGCAGACCCCAAATTTTTGCCAAGCATGATGAATAGTTGTCTCTTCAATGAGACCCTTATCTGGAATACCTGTCGGGAATGATTCACCCTATCCCTCAAATCAAATATATATACAATGAATTAATGAATATACTGGAAAAAAGGTTAATTCCTTTCACTGCTCCAGTAAGTACTTGACTCCTGTTATATGCTATATTTTTACAAGATTCAGATTAGACAAAAAACAATGAAGTACTCTAGGTTGGAGTTGTTAAGTCTTCACTTCCCAGACTTGATAGACTTGCAAAAACATCTCTGAGATCTTGGAGATGATGAATTATTTTCCATTTCACAACCCTTTTACCTACACATGAAATTTTGAAAGGCTCTTAATAAATTATCACTAAATCTATGGAAAATGTTCTGACAAGCTACATGGTATAGTTTCACCTGTTCTGACCTTCACAGCTAAGACTCACCATACACTCGGACAAATTATCCTGTTCCTTTTGTATTCAACTATTAAGAATGAAATTCCATTCTGAGAGCCTCTACCCACAAACCTCTACTTTATGAAGCAAACACCCAAAAAGAGGTTTTCATTGATCACTACAAACTCTTCAAGTTTTTAGCTAACAATTATCTTCCCTACATATCCTCATGAAATGCCCATTTTACTACCTCCTGTTATACAACAGCCTCATTCAGTAACCATCTATCTTAAGTGGCTCTTGGGCATTTCATTCAGTGAACATTAATAAAAAATCATTATTGGTACCCACAATTTCAAGAACTCAAGGTATGCAAATGGACTCAGTATTGATAGCAGACACAGAAAAGAAACTACAGATTTTCTACAGACGGTAGTAAAGGAAAGCAAGAAGAAAGGACTAAACATCAATTGTAAGAAGTTAAAAGGCATAGTTGTTAGCAAAGGTAACAACTGAAGATGCGAAGTATGAATTGGAGACACCAGAAACAGGCAAGTATTAAAATTTACATATCTGGGAAGTGTTTTCACAGATGGCTAAGAATGTGACAGAAAAATCGAAAGGCCTCTTGGAATGACAGAAAATGCCTCTCAAATGATAAGCAAAGTATTAAGAAGCATGAAAATTTTGTTAGAAAATATGTGTGCTGAAATATCAGTCCACTTCGTCACAGCTGAAAAATAGACAATAGAAATGTTGTTCTACAGAAAGATGCTGACAATACCATGGTCTGTACATGTGAGTAAGAAGGAATTTTGAAGGAAAATGGAAATAAAAAGGTAATTTCTGTTTATGTAATATCGGTTCTCTTATAAATAAAGACATTTCTACTTAGTATCAGAAAGAGACATTTGAAATTTCTAAGGCACAAAATGAGGAAAGAGAGCTTGGAGAATTTGACAATCACAGGACATATATGGAAGGGAAGAATGTCAGCAGAAAATAACCTACCTCATGTAAATGGATGGCAGAGCAGGGATTAGGAATGATAGTAGAAACACAGCCCTTATAAAGTAGTACGTGGGATAAGAAGTTATGGACAGTCCTGAAGAAACATAACACTATGACGTAACAGAAGTATATAAAATAGTTATTCATTTTTAGACATTTGAAATTTTTAAGGCACAAAATGAGAAAGAAGGCTTAGAGAATTCTACACACATAAGACATAATGGAGGCAAAGGGTTAAGAAGAAAATACTGAATAACTTACCTAACGAACTTGTGCGAATGAATGCCAAAGCAGGAATTAGGAATGATAGAAAAAAGACAAACCTTAAGAGCTACCACGGATAGAAAGTTGTAGAAAGCCATGAGCACTCATGTCTTGAACGGACACAACACATGGATAAAAGAGTATCTGGCGTATCGAACGTATATAAAAAATGATCATTACATAAAGTCACCGAAAATAATGTTAACAAATCTCTTCACTAAATTTTAAGTGAAATGACAACTTCTCTGCAGAGGCTGTCGATTATATGAATAGATTTTGCCTGTCGCAGTCAATGAAGTGATAAGACAGTGGTTTCAAATAGACAACTCCCCCGTGGCTCAGTTTTATTAGAAAATTTTCTTTTTATTGTTTAATCTGAATATATTCTGTTAAATATACATTGTAGAGATAACGAAAAAATTCATCATGAACCAGGTTATCAAATGTTGCTCACTTTCTACACCCAATGGAATTATTTACACATGCATATATATGTAAATAGACATGGAGTTCAACTCTCAGCGCCTACATTGTTTCATGTTTAAACGTAATCGTCAAGCCTGACGATTGCGTTTAAACATGAAACAGACTGTCGACGTCATGTATATATATATATATATATATATATATGTGTGTGTGTGTGTGTGTGTATGTACTCTATCCCTGATATTGAGCATAAGCATAGTATACATTAAAACGATATATAGGCGTATATATTTGATTTTTATTGCAAACCCGTTCTAGTTCATGGATACGTGTTAGGATAAATGTAAAGTTTATCCTAATAAAATAAATATGTCCGATTAGAAAAACTGCATGAATAACTTATCGATACAAATATCTATACATTTCTTTAAAATATTCTCTATAGAAGATGAGCGCTCATTATACGAACGAAAACATTATTAGACAGTGATAATATGACATAGGAATCAGTCTTGGTCGGAAGTTAGCATTAAAGAGGGAAACTAAAGGTCAACATGCAATGTTGATTTCTATGCCAACACTATGTCTTCTTTCTCTCTCTCTCTCTCTCTATATATATATATATATATATATACTAGTTCCAATCAACTAAGGGAGAAATTCAAATTGACCAGTCCTAAAAGATTTCAAAAGTATTCAATATGGAAGTCATAAGGCAATATTAAGAAAGCTCATTTTAAAATTATATACTTACCTCGCCACACTCCTGCAGTTTTATCTCTCGGATCTTCAAAACCAAAAGGTGAAAGTGTAGTAGCGTAGAGAGGTTATATATATATATATATATATATTGTATATATGAAGCATCTTCAAGAAGAGAGAGCAAGAACTAAAAGGTCTGCCAATCTAATAGTGATCTCATCTCACAATTCTCACTCTTGCTCCATATGTGGCCTCGTTTGTAAATCACTAGCGGGTCTTAAATGACACTTAAAATTATTGCATAACTGAATCAACTAAGCTATATAATATATATATATATATATATATATATATATATTAGTTCATTGAAAGTTTGATTTATTGAATACACAAAGAAACTCTAGATATGGATGCGATATCTCTCCCTCAACAGGCACGGGTATATATGATTATGACCGAGTAGGTCAAAATACTAGACAGACTGATCAGGGTGAAATCAGTCAAGGAGGTTAAAATATGTTCGTCACCAGAGGGTTTTAAGTGAAATGACAGTCTTTAAGACAGTGGGACCGAGAATAAGAATTTGTACACTAAAATTAGTTAACATCATTTTCAGAGCCGCCAGACCCACTATATAAAGACTTCAATCTAATTAAATACCATTATAGTTTAAGTGGTAAACCTGTCTGCAAACTGCATTTCACAAACATTTTGTGTTTAATTTCTAATTATACACTGAGAAATTACTGGTTACCGATATATCGTGGTTAATGTGACCATACTTTGAAAAAAAATGGTAAGATCAAAATATCGTTCTTGAGTCAATGATAAATAATAATAATATTTAGATTTCATATACGCTGTTGGCACCAACTGACGGTTGCTGTCCATAGATAAATGCCGATATCTGTGGAAAGTTAGCAGATTATCTCCACTTGGAAGACTGATGCAAAAAAACTAAATCCCTGTCCAACTCTTTGACATTATCCGAGCTAAGCTGAGAAACAACTAGTCGTCAGACAACTGAGTTAAACCCAAGACTCTGGATAGAATATTAAAGAAATAGCACTTTTCTGTTAATATATGTTTTGTGTCCAATCTTTTAGAAGTAGTTACTAACTCGTGACCTTGTACATCATAACCACTGAGTACGAATTTCTCCGAGTGCTCTGTATTTGGAACCTTGGACCAAACGCAAGACTAATAAATAAACAAAAGTAGATTATTTTGAAAGCTCGACATAGTTCAACGTCTAGTGAGAGAAAACCTATTCTTAACTTTGTAGCCATTTTCCCAGAGACGTAACGTTGTGAGACTGTCGTTACTATCACTAATTCCGTAGCAAAGACCGAGACCCATTCATTACTTCTACCCTCTTCAGGTCATTGGTCAGTCGTTATCTATTTTCATGATCATCACTTCCTATCACTTTCTCTTTCACTCATATTAGAACATATTCATCGTAACCATCTAACAGTAACCCTTCACCTTGAATGGCTCTTGAGGCTTGTATAATAATATTTAATATAAAAAGAATACGAATAAAATCTTAAAAGTTTTGTGCTGGAAATACCACTTTGCTTAAGTACAGGGCCCCGTTAACCGGAGGTGCATCTCTCATGCCGCTATAGACATTCCGGACCTACTTCCTTCAGGGCCCAAGTAAGGGACCTCATAACTAGCACATGGCCTCATTTTTCCTACATTCAGCATTCATTTTGTCACTAGCACACAGCTTAAATACGTTCGTATCCGTTTTAAAAATCTCAGCAGAAACAATTTTGCATAAGGAAAATGTTACGATGAAATTCAGTTGTGTTTGTGATTTCAATATATTTTTTTTTCAATCGACTTGTTACTTTCAAGTTTTTCATTTTAAAAATTGTCTATTTGTGGCTTTAGTGTTTTAATCTCTAAGATGATTGTATTGCAATCCAAAACAAAGCAAGAGAGACTACATAAAAGTGGGCAAAGAATTAGTAATTTCGAATGATTTATATCATCTTGTTGTGACCTCATGTCGAATGGAGTCTCTAAAAACGAAACGTTCGGCACCAGTCATCACCGAAGCGCATTACATCGGCGAGCAACAAAAATGAATTTGCTATCTGAGGGCAGCGAGTTCTGCTGCCGGCATCTTTGTGTCGTCAGCCAAAAGAGAAAAACGAGAGTAAAATGCCCGGAGAAAATAATTGAATTGGTCTGAAAATTGTGATTTTAACAAGATAACGAATTAAGAAATGGATTTTGTTGCCAGCAAATTGAGACAAAACCTGCCGAACTAAAGACAACTGGTGATGTGAGAATATCATTTGTAAGCTTAATATGATTTATAGACTCGAAAAAATAAAAAAAGATCGAGAACCAATAAAGGATTTATAATTTATGATAATTATGATGCTAAGAAATTATGCTTCATTTATTTATCTCTAAGTAAAGAGCGCGGAACAAAGTTTGCATGGATCTTCTTCAGGCGTCCGAAGAATTGCGCTTTATTCAATTTAATATCTCAGAATTAGAACGAGTCGTGCGATTTTATGAATAAAGGGTTTTCAGTAGAAATTTTATTTTATTTAACAATTTCAGCAATTTTCCATAGATATTGATTTATTAATAAACAATGTGAAAGCAGATGGCCTAACAACGGTGATTTTGTCAACGACAAACACAGGATAATTCATGCAGGCGGGGAGAAGAATGACAAAGGAGTAGGACTAATACTAGATAGTGCATTTAAGAAATGCGTTCTAGGATAAAAAAAACAACTTCCCAAATGAATTCTGGTAGTGAAGCTGAAAGGAAGGCTTTTTAACGTGGCTATTATTATATATATTTATTATATTATAAACAAGGCAGCTGGGCCGACGGCACAAAGTAAAGAAGAGGACATCAAACCTTTCTACTCCATTCTGGATAATGTCAAGGCTCTCTGCAAAGGAGGTCATCATTATCATGGGAGACCTAAACGCCAAAGTAGGCAGGGAAGGGGCAGGGGATATAGCAGGAAGATTCGGACGAGTAACCCGCAACGAACGCGGAGAAAAATGGATCCAATGGTGCACAGACAATGACCAGGTAATAGCCAACACATGGTTCCAAGAACATCCGAGCCTCTATGGACATGGAGGAATCCAAGATTATAAACTAAAGACCAAATTTAATATATAACCATCAGCAAAGATTCAGGTATGCAATGATTCACTGCAAAACCTAACTAAGTGCCGGCTGCGGAAGCGATCATCGTCCTCTTATATATAAGCTAAGAGAGAAACTGCGGAAATTAAAGAAGCCTAATGGAGCACCCAAACTGCAATACAACAAAATCCTGAACGACATTAAACTAAAAGAAAAATATATGGACAATGTGAAAAGAAGGTATGAGACAAACAATGGAAACTCAAAATGCGACGCACTAAGAAACGCTTTAGTGACATCAGCAAACGATATAATCCCAAAGGAGACAGGACGAAGACGGAAAAAGAAAGGATGACTGATGAGAGTCTTGACATGATGGAAAGGAGACAGAAATCTGCCAAGATACGGAACTGGGAACAGAAAATTACACAATGAAATACGGACCAAATACAGGCAAGCAAAAGAAGAATGGCTAAAAGAAAAATGTGCAGAAATTGAAAGATTGAGTACCACCAACAAAAGAGACATGCACAAACAAATAAGACAACTAACAGGACAGAAGACATGCTCGTCAACAGGCTGCCTAAAATCAAAGGATGGAACACTCATATTAGAGAAGGAAAAAAATTCTTCAAGACCGGAGCGAGCATATTGGAAAACTCTTCCACGACGAAACGGAACAACCAGCAATACATGGACCTGGAATTCTGAAAACCGAAGTAAAAGCCACACTGGTCAAATTGAACAGAAGCAAGGTAGCTGGGCCAGACGGAATTGTAACGGAAATACTGACAATCGTAGATGAATTTGACGTACTGTAGTGAGAGATAATCAGCTACTTAGAAAAAGTGTTCGTGTTTTGTGAGCGATCTGCCGAAGAAAAATTACCAAAAAGTCGTTAGCAAAAATCTACTTTAAGGACCAGAATCTATG
>CAHIKZ030005477.1:0-35000 GCA_903632075.3 Acanthosepion pharaonis
ATCACAGCTCCATCATGAGAACCCATTTAAACACACACACACAGATTTACCCGATTCCATTAGGAACATACTAGTAGCAAACACAAATATATTAACTGCATCCACCTGCAAAAAAAAAAGACTAAAAAATAATGGAAGCTTTAATAATAAAAAAGAAAAAGCCAACTCTTAACAATATTAACTACGAACAAAGCCACAATGTGCTAACCGTATTCGGAAATTAAAAACATCCCTACCACACACTAAGACATACACAGAACGCACTCACTCAATTAAGCTGAAATTTGAATCATCCTTGATAATGGCTAAAGGTATAGCCGAAAGCGCTTGAAAATATAAAACATTTTGACAGTTCTTACACACCGTTTGTCCAGAAAAGAAAGCTCTTGTCAGAACACAAGAAAAATTAAATAAAAAGCTTAACCGTAGTACCTTGTTTGTCGTTTTTAATGAAACATGCATAAAGGAAGGATTGCTGCCTAAATATACAACTATATATATATATATATATATATATATATATATATATATATATATATATATATATATATATAAAAACACGATACACAAAAGATTAAAATTAATTTTTAATAACGAAAGATCCTTGTTAAAGCTAATAGATTCAATGTAATTTTTCCAATAAGCAAAATATTTTTTCTACATTTCGAAATTAATTGAAATTGATTGAAGGAGTTTTCATTTTGAAATTGCTACCATAGTTGATTTTATTTACATTGTACAGACTGTTGTCCTCATCTTCATTGCCATATTCACCACGTTTCGACCGTTATACGTTCCGGTCTTCTGCAAGTGATTATAACATCCAAGATAAATGTGTTGGTATAAAAGCGTTGGTTGGATCCAGTGACTTAACACAAAGAGTTTTGAGTTTCCTACCTGGCTACTGCAGTGGGGAACAAAAGCTTGGAGAGAAACATTTGTAAAATAATTTAATTTTTTTGGAATATGCCCTGAAAGTTTCATTATACTATGACAATTACTTGATTTTTTGCAAGAATTTGAAAATCAATGTTTTTCACCGACTAAAAAGATGTACAAATTTCTATATTAATCTTTATTCAACCCAACAACACCACCGATTGCTTATTTATAGTCCACCCGATGGCGTATAAAATTTTTTTTTTAATCAAAATTCGAATGTTCTAGAAAGGATAAAAAATTAACAAAAAACCAAAGATACTTTGATCTTTCCTTTTAATGATAACAAAGATTTTGACGATAAAGTTTTGTTTTTACTAAGTTTGGGGCATTTTTTCATCTATATTTAATCTATATTTAATCACAACACATATATATAAACATATATAAATCTATCTAACTATCTATCTATCTATATATATATATATATATATATATATATATATATATATATATATATATTTATATAGACTATGTATCTGTATATATATATACATATATATATATATATATATATATATATATATATATATATATATATATATATGGAGAGAGCAATAGAGGATAGATAGATAGATAGATAGATAGATAGTAAATTTAAATCCATATAATTTGATGACTTTTAAAGTTTGAAATTCCCAGTCTCCATATAGTTGTTGATTTCTACTGTATATCAACGTCTTTCAAATGTTCTGGTATTGGGAAACTTTTTCCATATATATATATATATATATATATATATATATATATATATATATATATATATATATAAGGTTAATGGTCAAAGTTGATTAGACAAGGAAGCAGTAGTATTAAAACTGCTCAATACATATGTTAAAAAACTAAAATATTCAAAAATAACATGTGACGCTTTTTAACTTTAAAAATCAGGAGGTCAGTTGAAAACGCTACCTTGATTTTCCACCTGTGGGTGCCTCTAGGTGATTGTTATCAAATGAACTCTTAATTTAGGGGGGAAGAGAAGAAAAGCAAGTCTATTGTAAATATATCGGTGGGGGGGATAATTGAAATTCTCATTTCTCCTTCTTCATCTCCTTCCTTCTTCTTTGCATCCTTTTCTTCCTTTTCTATTACACCCAATGTCGTGCGTGTTTTTATTTTTTTTGAAAAATAATAATATAGCGTCCATTGAATTTGAAAAAAAAAATAAAGCGTTAAGAGGTCATTTGATAAAAATCGCCTTGGGATACCGTAATGTTGAAACCAACGTAGCGAATTCAACTGACCTCCTGATATATATATATATATATATATATATATATATATATATATATATATATATATATATATATGATAAATTAATGGGTTTTATTTGAATACGACATTATTCCTTATTAATTTAAACATTATATTTCGGTGGAGGCATGTTTTGAGTAGAGCATTTTAATTTTTTTTTTTTTACTTTTTAGTGTGATTTACATCTACCGGCCTGTGCATTTGAGATTCCTAATAAAGACGCTGGGCCCTCCGACAGGATTCTAACCTGTGTCTTCCTTTGTAGGGAAAACAACAGCCTAATCCAGACCACTCGACAAGGCGAAATTCACATCCCAGCAACATCAAATTACCCTTTTGAGGAATTCACATTTCGTTAAGATCTTCTCGAATGCTCATATCTTCAAACTTTATCTTCGTATCCAAACCATAAACAAATTTTAATGGATTAATGAATTTTATATTTAATCCGATATTGCTTCTTTTGTCTTTGAATGTGATATTTTAGTGGATAAACGTGTTTAAGTAGACGCCCTGTTTTTATTTGTTTTTTTGTTTTTTTTTTTGTTTTTATTTGTTTTTTTCAGGGAAGTCGTTTTTCTTAATTTTTTCTTTTTTTTTCTGATTGAACTTCTGGGATGATAAATTTTCATTTATATGTGGACTATTGTCCTTATCGTTGTTGTTGTTATTACAATGTCTCTGTCATTGTTCTCTCCGGTCTTAATTATCGGCAATCAGCAGAGGAGAGGACACTACGACCGATACGTTTTGATAACAACAACAAAGATGAGGACAATCGTCCTCTTGTAAATAATGTAAATATTGTGAATCCCTGATCTGGCATCTCGTCTGCAGTCGCTCTCTCACAGACGTGCTGCCGCCTCTCTCTGTCTTTTTTACAAATACTTTCATGGTAATTGCTGACGATGAGCTGCTTTCGCTGGTTCCCAGACTTCATGAATTCAAGCGTCCTACGAGGCTGGCATCCCGCTCTCACCCTTTCACTGTTGAAACTATTAAATGTAGCCGCCTCTTCTACTCCAATAGCTTCACGTCTCGCACCTCTCGCCTGTGGAACTCCCTTCCCTATTCCTGTTTCCCTGATAGCTATAATCTACAAATATTCAAATGTAATGTCAGTCGACATCTCCAGTTGCCTTGATCTATCCACTATCCTTCTCCTCATTCTTTCCTCCATCATTCCTATCTGATCTCGCTCCAAATCCTCTGTAACCCCTTGCGTACTAGTGGCTTCCCGTCTTGCTTGGGGTGAAATGCTTTAAAAAAAAAATACATTCTTCCCGCTTGTATATTCGAGAATCCTATTTTTTTGTATTCTTTTATCTTCACCCTATGTCAGCTGTTTCTGCCAAATCTAAGATTTGTTAGAATTTCTGTTCCTTATTTACAGCTACCAGGTCCAGTCAGTTTGCATAGTGCTTTTTTTTCTGTTGATCTCGTTTCCATAATGATTAAATGACGCTTTCGGCGGAGAGAGGGGTGGGCGTATTCAACATTGGCTGATTTTGCGGCAATATGCGCTTAAATGTAGGACTACCAGACACTGAAGTAAAATAACAATAATAATATTTACTAGCAGCATGACCCGGCGTTGCCCGGGCTTGATTAAAAAATAGTACGACTAATACAGCAATCGCTATCACGTTTGATTTAAAATATTTTTGCCCTTCCTTGCCTTTAGAGGAGTGCCCTTTGCCGTACTGATGTTGTTACATACCTTACTTCTTGCTTATATCACACTGCCAACTTTTTCTAAGCTCTATAGTAAACATTAAATGTGTTACGAAAAAAGAACTAAACAAAATAAACACAATACGATCAGCTTTAAAAACCGGGAAAAACATTTTTTTAAGGGTTGACTGACTGTCGATTTGCACTCTGTTTGGTGGGGGTGCTCAGAGTTGAAACTTCATGATGACTCCCTAATGGCCTCTTCATAAATCCGCTCGGTTTAAAACCGACATGCGGTTCAGACGCAATCTGGGCGTATCGGTTTTTGGGTTTTATCGATTTTCCGCGCTGTTTAGGGTCATGAAACTTCTGGACAACAATTCTAATGGTGGACTCTAAAAGAGGGTGTCAAATTTGGTTGAAATGCGATCATTCCTTCTGTAAGCAGAATTTTTCGATTATCGATTTTTTTTTGATTATCGATTTTTTTTCGAAAAACCTGATTCCGAACTCAAAAAATCGAGCTCCGTTATGTGTATACGGCAGCCATTTGCAAACTTGTGTTGAAAACCGCATCGAAATCGGGTGAGAAATGCGGTCTGGGAGGTAACAACGCCCACGGCAGACACTCACAGACAGACAACATGAGATAGATAGATAGATAGATAGATAGATAGATAGATAGATAGATAGATAGATAGATTGATTAATAATTTATTACAGTAAATATCATGTTTTTCGTAAACATTGCTGACAATTATGTATTTTAGTTACATAAAGAAATAAAATAATATAAATGTTGATGTTATATTCGATTTGTTGTTATGTATCATGTTCATCAAAACTGGTGTCGTTATTTTCATTGCTTTGTTTTTATTTCTAGTTTTCAATCAAATTTCTATAACAACTTGCTGCATTTCTTGGCATCAATTCAGTTAAATCCTTCATTTTCTCCTTTGTTATTAACAGCATTTTTAGAATACATTGGTTTTGCAATGCTAAGTTTCCTAAAGTTGAACAAATTGGAGCTATTTCGTTTACGCTTTGTTACTTTTTTTTTTTCATTTTGTTTTAGATCGCTTTCTTCCAATTATTTTGATGGGCAATAGCAAATGCTAAAATTTAGAATGATCGTATTCCATTTAAAAATTAATGCATTTTTAAATGGAATGTTTTAAATTAATATACGACCAAAAATAAAATACTTTTAACAAAAAAAAAACCTTAATGATTTCACCAAAATTATGTCACAATAATTTAATGATATTCCTCAGACAAATCTACGGTTTATGTTACCTCATCTCATTGCATAATTACAAACTATAAACCCAAATTGAGCTTCAAATATTGTATAATCGGCTCTAATTTTTTGTAAAGTACTTGGATATGATATACTGAATAATTTACAGTGAAAAAAGCAATTTTCGATTTTTTGTTGAATATGCCCCCTCCTCCGCTGAACACGTCAAATAGCCTGATTGTTTTACAGACTAATAAGAACACTAAACTGAATTAGTGTTTATTCACCTCTGCATTTCGACAGTTAATATTGGCGAGTGAGTGTGTGTGACTTTTCTCCTAATAAATATCTCCTTCTTGCGATGATGACGAGAGATTCTCTGTCATTGCCATCTGAGATGGGTGCTTATATATCTTTCAGTTTTCCGGATTTACACCTGCTTTTTTACATATCGAGGGCAACCATTGATATTCTGTGAGAAATGAAATCTGCACCTGGTGGTGAGGAGGCCATTGTCTAGGTCAAACCTCTGATGCATCTGGCTTCTCTTATGGTCTATAGTTTAATATTGTGTGTAAAACCAATTTTGTTATTATCTAGGTTCTCAACCGGGATCTATACTGACCCTGGAGGAGTTCATGTAACTTTACTGTGGTTCACACACAAAAAAAAATTATATTACTAGTGTACAGAAATTTTCCATAGAACTTAGTTGCTAAACATACGTTCATTTTCATTAAATTTGTTTTACTTCAAAATAAAGCAAATATATAATATAGTTTGTGGCACCTTGCATTATTAGAAATATTCATAGAAATATGATTTAATTTTTTCTTACTCGGTTTACTAAACAGGTTGTTGATTTTTTTTAAAACGGAAAATAATTGAGTTGAAAATAATTCACTAAGATTGTACCTGGACGATCCTAAAGGAAGAAGAAGGAAGGGGAAAGAGAGAGGTCGAGAAATACAAAAAAACGGTCATTAACAAAACACGAGTCAGAAAAGATATCTTAGCTAGCATGTTGACCGAATTTTTTAAAGACAATTGGAAGAATAGAATTAGAAATAATAAGAAGAAAGAAAGGAAAAAAAGACATGATATCAAAACGGGCCGCTTGATGGAAGCCAGATATCGGTCAAAGCACCTAGCCTACTTTTTGCATGGAAAGACTCATTGTCAAATTGGAGAAAGGAAATTCTTTTTTTTAGAACAATAAGAGCGAAATCTTAATCAGAGAAAAGTGTTTTGGGTTGAGGGGAGGACCGGTGGAACTATATACAGATCCTGACCTGTTAAGAATTGGACACCCACGATAATAAAGTGGAGACATTTTCAATGTGGATAATTAAGATTTTTGACTATCAGGAAAAAACAAAGAGGTAAAAAAGAGGGACAATTGCTTTTGGCTCACAGAGGGCGCCAAGAAGGCGGAAAAGATCCTTTCTGAAGTCAAGTCTAATTAGCGGCGGGCTGTTTGACAAAGTCCAGGTGAGAGAAGGCCAAGATGGTCATTTTTCGTACGTGCGAAAAAAAAAGAAAAATTAGATTTTGTTTTTTAGAACAAGAACGATATAAGCCCGCCCCGATTGATTGATTGCAGGAAACGCCCAATCAGGATCTCATTAGCCGAAAACGGTCACGTGGCTGCAGAAAAGAAAAGAAAGAAATGCTCAACCAGAATCCCATTAGCCGAAAACGGTCACGTGGCTGCGGAAAAGAAAAAAAGAAATGCTCGATCAGAATCTCATTAGTCGAAAGCGGTCACCTGACATACGAGAGACTAAGAGATGGTGCACCTCCCACAAAAGGCACTGTGAGGAAGTAGGGTGAAAACAATAGCGATAATGAGAAATCAAAAATAATGCGACTTTTGGAATTGTCGAGAAAACCCTGACGCCGACAGACCCACCCCAGTTTGTTGCGGCGTCAATAAAAGCAGGACCCCAGTCGACAGAAATCAGTTGGAGTGGAGTTGCAGCTGGACCGCGGGCAGGGATAGAGCCTGAACGCGGGCATCGGGCCCGATTCACTCGCCCCTTTGCGGGCAAGAGAATCCTCAGACAAGAAATCCTTCCACCCAAGTCGAAGACAAGAGAACTTCCAGCCCAAGCAGACGAAGAAGGAGATTGCTCGAAGGACGCCAAGAGTTGTGGCAGAGTTACGGCAGAGTTCAGCCCCGGACGGCAGCGAGAAGAGATCACCTCGGACGACAGAGAGTTGCGGCTGAGAGTTGCGGCAAGAGATCCTTCCACCCAAGTCGAAGACAAGAGAACTTCCAGCCCAAGTCGAAGACAAGAGAACTTCCAGCCTAAGTCGACGAAGAAGAAGAAATACAACTCAAGTCGAAGAGAAGAATCAACTGCGAATGATCGATAGAAATTAGCCCCAGTGTCGAACCAAACCACACTCCGACATACACAATTCTAAAGAGTAGGCAATTCGAAATCTTTAGGTTGTGTGATAGAAGCTTGTGCCATAGTCCACAGAGCGGGTTGGGAAATGAGAACAATTTTGTTTTTATGTAGCGGACATTAAGATATAAAAGGTTGTTACCCATTTTTTTCATCAGCAATCTTTTTGTCTCGTGAGTTTATTTTCTCTTTTATTTGTGTTTTGCCATCCCCGTCGGACTCAACTTGTATCGGCCCCAATCCCTGCTGGTCCCGTCTGTCTAAGATCTAAACACAGCGTGGGTAGACAGACCGGAGATCGGTACAGTTGCTTTAGTGACCATTGGAATGTATTGGAAGCGAGTCGAGAAAGGCGAGGCTGGTGATCATCTGACCAAGGGGTTGGAGCGGCACGCTTGGACCCAGGAGGAGCGACCAGGAGGAGCGACGTCACCGTTGGCGCCGTAACCAAAGGATCCGACCCTGGGCCAGGTGTGTAACCGTCACAGTTCCTAAACTTATATCTATTTATAAAAGGCAGGATGTATGTCTCTATGTGTGTGAGTGTGTGTGTGTGTGTGTGTGATGAATGCACGGCCACAATTTTCGACGGATTTGCACCAAAATTTACATGCACATGCTCCAAGTTAGCGGGAAAGGCCAAGACCGACTTTGCATTTCCCAATTCCCATCGATAGTGGAAATAATCGATTTTTCATGTTTCTACGGCAGTTTTCATGTAGTTTGCTGCCATTTTGTACTGGCCAGAGTGAAATCCTATAGCTATCGTCATTGGCATTCCCCGAAGTGGTCAGGGATAATGCGGTTATGCAGGCTCAACTGGCGGACCTGTATGTAGAGGCGCTGAGCGACGAGCGTGTTCGTCACGACGTATTGAAAGAAGGACCGCTCAGACTGTCGGCAGCGATAGAGCTGGCCAGGGAGAGCCAGGGGTGTGGGATAAAAGTGAAGAGGTGTGGGAAGAAGCAGATACCAAGTCAGGAGGCTGGAAGAAGGGGGAGGCGGAAGAACCCCGTGTGGAATCAGAGGGTTAAGGAAGAGGTGGATCGGGCAGAATTATAGGAGGAGGACCCCAATAGAAGGGCATGGTCGACCAGGCATGGCTTTTATAAGCTCACGCCGGGTCGATACGGGCTGGTCTGCTGGACCTGTGGGTACGAGGACCACAGGGCGGCGGAATGTCCGACGAAGTGGGGTTGCCCCCAGACTTCAATCAGGACAGATGCACCAGGTGTGGTAAGAAAGGACACCTGGCCAAGTGGTGCGGGCTGAGGAAGGGTGCCCCACCGATATTAACAAAGAAGGCTGAGCCCAAGAGACCGGCCCAGGGAAAAGCCAGCGGGCCACCCCAGAATTAAGAGGGAGGGTGGCCCAGTTAAAAGGAGAGAAATAAAAGCTTGGACCAGTGGGTGGGCGAACCGCTTGAATAGAGGACGGGTTCCCCCGAGGATAGACACAAGGCCAACCCAGTTAAAAAGGGAAAGAGCAAAATGTTGGACATGTGGTCAAGGGCCACTTTGCGGCAAGCTGTCCAGCAAGAAGGTGCTGGTTTTGCAGGAGGCCAGGACACCTGAAAAGAAACTGTATTCTTAGAAACGGCCATGGGAGACCAGGAGAGGTCCGGCCGGGGTCGCCCAGGTGCAGGGGCGCAGAACTCCACCTCATAAAAAAAATGAAGGTGATTTATTACTACTGGCGCCTATGGCTGGGTTAACCCAAAGGTGGGGACCCAGGAAGAAGAAAGCTCAAGTGTTCTCTTCGCTAACGCAGGAGAAAGAACTATCCTGTAGAGCAGAGATAGGTGGTGGAGAGATGAGGGCTTTGGTGGACACAGGAGCATCTGTGTCATTGATGAGAGGAAACATACAGGCAGGTGAAACGGAAGAGAAGGTTACGGGAAGCGGACATAGAGATCACGCAAGCAGATGGGGCCCCCTGGAGATAAAAGGGATGGTGAGGCTCCCGGTGAGGATTGGGAGGTGAAAAGCACCCAAAATTTTTACGTAACCCCCGACCTGTGTACGGAGGCAATCTTGGGAGAAGATTGGCTCCGGAGCCAGAGGGCCCAGATCGAGTTTAATCCTACTGTGTTGGTGGTGAACGACGAGAACGCCATTGGGATGCCCACCAGAGGAAGAGATAACCATAGTGGTGGAGGAAGATGTAAAGTTACCTCCTAGGACCGCAGTGTCAGGAAAAGGGGTAGGCTAATGTCAGAAAAAAAAGGTACGGAGAGGACCTCTGCAGTTGGTCCCTGTAGAAGGAAAGGGCCTAGAAGATAGCGAGGTAACCCTGTGCGAAACGGTAGTGGAGGCAGCCGAGTTGGTGCCCATAATGATGGTGAACCAGGCCCAAAAGACTATAAAGGTTAGGAGGGGGAGAAGATAGGAAGAGCACTTCCCCTACGAACTCTGAATCAGGTGAGATTCGAGGAAGAACGAAGGAAGCTAGTAAAAAGCAAACAGAAGGAATTGAAAGAACAAGCAGACAGTGAAATAGCTGCTCTGAGAGAGAAGGTAAAGGCAGGAGAGACCACCAAGTATGCCATAATAGAGGAAAGGCTGTATTATCTCTCAGGAAGGGATGAAGAAGTAAAACCCAAGTTGTATGTGCCCAAAAGTTTAAGACCAGAGATATTGGAACAGTGCCACGAAAGGTTAGGGTCACATGGGAATTGATAGGACATGTGATCTCATAGGAAGAAAGTACTATTGGCCCAAACTGTACGGAGAAGTCACTAACTATGTTCGAAGTTGTGTAGTGTGCCAGTCGCAGAGCA
The DNA here is from genome assembly GCA_903632075.3 of Acanthosepion pharaonis. Classification (NCBI taxonomy): domain Eukaryota; kingdom Metazoa; phylum Mollusca; class Cephalopoda; order Sepiida; family Sepiidae; genus Acanthosepion; species Acanthosepion pharaonis. The sequence goes on from CAHIKZ030005477.1 coordinate 10,304, forward strand.
GAAGGCAGGAAATGGCACCCCTGGAGGAAACAGACGTACCAAACTTCCCCTTCGAGAAAGTGAGTATGGATGTATCAGGACCATATGGGGAAACTGCACAAGAAACAACTATATAGTGAGTTTTGTCGATTGGCTAACAAATTGGCCTGAAGCATTTGCAGTACCAGACAAGAAGGCCAGAACTGTGGCCGGGTTGATAATAAGTGAAATCTTCCCTAGGTATGGTGCCCCTATTGCAATTGGTAACAGATAATGGCACGGAGAATGTGAACAACATCATGAGAGAGGTTTTGACAGGTTTGAATGTAGAGCACATAAAAACATCCCCATATCACCCCAGGAAATGGTAAAAGTGGAAAGGTTTCATAGAACCTTGGGAGATGTATTGGCCAAGTTGGTCAGAGAAAACACTGGAAATTGGGACTTGTATTTGACGCAGGCTCTGGCGGCCGTGAGGTTTACGATAAACGAAACCTCCAGATTTTCCTCCTTATTTTTGTTGTTTGGCAGAGACGTGGTCCTGCCTGTAGATAACCTACTGAAGCCCCGAAGAAGGTATATGGGAGAAGATCATCATCAACTATTGCTGGAACAGCAACATAAGATATTCGTACAGGCCAGAAGAAGAATAAAGAGGGCCCAGAAGAAAAGAAATGAGAGGGTGAATGCTGAAAGAAAGGTGGTAGAATTGAAGGTTGGAGACCCTGTCTACTATAAAATCCACCAGAGAGAGGGAAAACTGGACCAGAGATGGGAACCGTACTACCGGATAGTAGAGCAGACAGGCCCAGTATCATATGTAATATGGGATCAAGTGGCAGGACGAGCGAGGAGGGTTCATGCCAATGATCTGAAGAAGGCTGAAATAGCTAACCTGGAAATGAGCGAGCCGAGGCCTAAGAAGACAAGGAAAAGGAAGGTAACTCTGGTTGAACCGGAAGGAATGGAGACGGAGGAAGACTCGAAAGAAGATGAGGAGATAGGGTCGACTTGACCAGATAAACGAAGCAGTCTGAGTGACAGAGTTGGAACCCTCAGCGGGGATTAGCGATGTTAAGTCGTCGACTGAGTCAGTGCAGAGAAGACCCCGTGAGATCGCCATCACACCCCCATGTCCGAAGAAAAGGAAGAAAAAGACGAAGAGGTCCAATCAAGCAGTCGAAGGCTCTAAAAAGAGACACCCTGAACAGGACGAAGGACCCAGCGAGTGGGAGGAGGAGGAATACCCCTTTCCCAGCTTAAGGAAAGGATAAGAACAGGAGGAGTTTAGACATAGAGTCGAGAGGTATTGAAGACATTCAAGGCGAAGACTCTAAACAGAAAAGAAGAATCAGAGGATGAAGAAGAGGACAAAAAACCTCCTGGACGGGAGTTAAACACAGAAGGAAGGGTGGAGGTTGAGCAGGAATCACCTCGGAAGATGAGATCAGGGAGGGAGAAGAACCCCAAATCTCAGTAGAACAAAAGGGCTGTGCAGAATAGAAGCATTTAGTGTCAACAGATAACGACACTGGCTCATCCAAGATCCCATTTGCTGACTATGGTAGATGTGAGTGGAGGGGATGGAGTCGTGGGCTGCACCTCACGAGGAACGGAAGATCATTGGCATTATTGATTGGCCACCAGTGGTGTCATGAAGTACGACCTTTAGAGTGAGCGCCACGCACACCTGACCGGACCATTCTGTCTGCTAGAGGTTAGTTAGGGGAGGAAGAGCCGAACTTTAGAAAAAAAAATTATGAAATGATTGAGTGATGAGTCGAGCGAGACTAAGTGATTGTGAAGAATAACAACAAGAGAATTTGTTACCTTTCAGGAATGATAGCTAGGTACAAAGGTGGAAGCAGACTACATAGCATTAAATTCAGGGGAGAACGAAATTCATGTTACTATCAGCTGAAGAAGCTAGAAGGTGTAGAGATGATACCCCAGGGACCTGTACCTCGTTAAGCCCTATCTATAAAACTGGTAACCGCAGAATGTGCATATTAGAATTGTTTGAAGGGAAGGGGAAGGAATCAAAAGAATCTGCCAAGTAGAGGTATCAACAAACTCGGCATTACCACAAGCTATCAATGTTTCAGACAGGGGTGTGGGCAGTAGCCCACAGAAACATATCAACCTGTCTAGGGTATGTGGGGGAGAGTCCACAAGGACATTAGAATAAGGCCACCGTTATCCCTGGTGACGCTACCCATGGGATGTTCGGCGGTTGGGGTGTCCATCTCCTTGCCCCCCTATTACCAGATGGAAGAAAAGGTATGAAGAAAAAGATTCACTCATAGAAATGATTGGTAGAGGCTTAGTCAATTGTACAGAATTATGGGAGCCGATAGTGAAGAGATTCTCTAATGTCACCTTAAATAAGATGCCAGTATTAATGAAGCCAATAGAAAAGATCGATATGGATCACTTAAGGGATAAGTTAAGTGCGTTGGGAGACGAAGGTGTAGCTTGGGAAGACGATGAGCAGATCGCGATAAGTTGGTCAATAGTAATGGGTACATTCCTAGTTATAGCCATCGGGGGTGTAATAATATGGAAGATTAAGAGTAAGAGAAGATTGGCGAACGACAGTCTAGTGAGCATGCAGCAACTCGAGAGGGAGATGCCGAGCAGTGTTCCTTACTCAGACAGGACTGGCAAAGAAATTGCTGAAGGACCAATGGAGGAGGCTGGCGTGAGACCACCACGTGCGGCGGAAAAACCTCCCACGGCAGAGAGGAAAACATTGACCAAGAAGAACAGACCCTAGTGAACACATCTGCACCTACAAACACACGCACACATTTCATTGCATGTAGAACAAAAGAAAATGAAAAGAACATTTCATTGCATGTGGAACAGAAGAAAATGAAAAGAACATTTCATTGCATGTAGAACAGAAGAAAATGAAAAGAACATTTCATTGCATGTAGAACAGAAGAAAATGAAAAGAACATTTCATTGCATGTAGAACAGAAGAAAATGAAAAGAACATTTCATTGCATGTAGAAAGAGAAGAAAATGAAAAGAACATTTCATTGCATGAACAGAAGAAAATGAAAAGAACATTTCATTGCATGTAGAACAGAAGAAAATGAAAAGAACATTTCATTGCATGTAGAACAGAAGAAAATGAAAAAGAACATTACATTGCCTGTAGAACAAAAGAAAATGAAAAGAACATTTCATTGCATGTAGAACAGAAGAAAATGAAAGAACATTACATTGCCTGTAGAACAAAAAGAAAATGAAAAGAACATTTCATTGTATGTAGAACAGAAGAAAATGAAAAAAACATTTCATTGCATGTAGAACAAAAAAGAAAATGAAAAAAGAACATTTCATTGCATGTAGAACAAAAGAAAATGGAAAGAACATTACCCTTGCATGTTAGAAAGTAGAATAGAATTGCATGAGACAAATGCATGGTGCATGTTAAATGATGTAATTGGGTTTAGGTGTCATTTACGGGTAAATGACAAATCGGTTAGGGAGGATTGTGGCACCTTGCATTATTAGGAAATATTCATAGAAATATGATTTAATTTTTCTTACTCGGTTTACTAAACAGGTTGTTGATTTTTTTTAAAACGGAAAATAATTGAGTTGAAAATAATTCACTAAGATTGTACCTGGACGATCCTAAGGGAAGAAGAAGGAAGGGGAAAGAAAGAGGTTGGATGAAAAAACGGTCATTAACAAAAACACGAGTCAGAAAGATATCTTAGCTAGCATGTTGACCGAATTTTTTAAAGACAATTGGAAGAATAGAATTAGAAATAATAAGAAGAAAGAAAGGGAAAAAAGACATGATATCAAAACGGGCCGCTTGATGGAAACCAGATATCGGTCAAAGCATCTAGCCTACTTTTGCATGGAAAGACTCATTGTCAAATTTGGAGAAAGGGAAATTTTTTTTTTTTGGGAACAATAAAGCGAAATCTTAATCAGAGAAAAGTGTTTTTTGGGTTGAGGGGAGTGACCGGTGGAACTATATACAGATCTGACCTGTTAAAATTGGACCCCCACAATAATAAAGTGGAGACATTTTCAATGTGGATAATTAAGATTTTTGACTATCAAGAAAACAAAGAGGTAAAAGGGACAATTGCTTTTGGCTCACAGAGGGCGCCAAGAAGGCGGAAAAGATCCTTTCTGAAGTCAAGTCTAATTAGCGGCGGGCTGTTTGACAAAGTCCAGGTGAGAGAAGGCCAAGATGGTCATTTTTCGTACGTGCGAAAAAAAAAAAGGAAAAATTAGATTTTTTTTTTTAGAACAAGAACGATATAAGCCCGCCCTGATTGATTGCAGGAAACGCCCAATCAGGATCTCATTAGCCGAAAACGGTCACGTGGCTGCAGAAAAGAAAAGAAAGAAATGCTCAACCAGAATCCCATTAGCCGAAAACGGTCACGTGGCTGCGGAAAGAAAAAAAGAAATGCTCGATCAGAATCTCATTAGTCGAAAGCGGTCACCTGACATACGAGAGACTAAGAGAGATGGGTGCACCTCCCACAAAAGGCACTGTGAGGAAGTAGGGGTGAAAACAATAGCGATAATGGGAAATCAAAAATAATGCGACTTTTGGAATTGTTGAGAAAACCCTGACGCCGACAGACCCAGTTTGTTGCGGCGTCAATAAAAGCAGGACCCCAGTCGACAGAAATCAGTTGGAGTTGGAGTTGCAGCTGGACCGCGGGCAGGGATAGAGCCTGAACGCGGGCATCAGGCCTGATTCACTCGCCCCTTTGCGGGCAAGAGAATCCTCAGACAAGAAATCCTTCCACCCAAGTCGAAGACAAGAGAACTTCCAGCCAAGCAGACGAAGAAGGAGATTGCTCGAAGGACGCCAAGAGTTGTGGCAGAGTTACGGAGAGTTCAGCCCCGGACGGCAGCGAGAAGAGATCACCTCGGACGACAGAGAGTTGCGGCTGAGTTGCGGCAAGAGATCCTTCCAGCCCAAGTCGAAGACAAGAGAACTTCCAGCCCAAGTCGAAGACAAGAGAACTTCCAGCCTAAGTCGACGAAGAAGAAGAAATACAACTCAAGTCGAAGAGAAGAATCAACTGCGAATGATCGATAGAAATTAGCCCCAGTGTCGAACCAAACCACACTCCGACATACACAATTCTAAAGAGTAGGCAATTCGAAATCTTTAGGTTGTGTGATAGAAGCTTGGTGCCATAGTCCACAGAGCGGGTTGGGAAATGAGAACAATTTTGTTTTTTTATGTAGCGGACATTAAGATATAAAAGGTTGTTACCCATTTTTTTTTTTCATCAGCAATCTTTTGTCTCGTGAGATTATTTTCTCTTTTATTTGTGTTTTGCCATCCCCGTCGGACTCAACTTGTATCGGCCCCAATCCCTGCTGGTCCCGTCTGTCTAAGATCTAAACACAGCGTGGGTAGACATAACGGAGATCGGTACAGTTGCTTAGTGACCAGGTATTGGAAGCGAGTCGGGAAAGGCGAGGCTGGTGATCATCTGACCAAAGGGTTGGAGCGGCACGGGTTGGACCCAGGAGGAGCGACCAGGAGGAGCGACGTCACCGTTGGCGCCGTAACCAAAGGATCCGACCCTGGGCCAGGTGTGTAACCGTCACAAAAGTAAATTTATTTTAATTTTTAAAAGGCAAAAAAAATGATTGAAAATGATTGATTATGTGTCCTTTATTTGAATGCAAAAAAAAAAAAAAAAAAACTATTTGCACCAAAATTTCAGACGCACAGGAACGATCCAAAAATGTAAAAAAACCCCAAAACCGACTTTGCATCTTTTCTTTATTCCCATCGATATTAGAAATAATAATTTTTTTGTTTTACGGCAGTTTTCATGTAGTTTTTTGCCATTTTGTACTGGCTTTTGGAAATCCTATAGCTGGTTACCTAACAAATAGGATAGGAAGTTCTATTTACTAAGAAAAGCCAATAGAAGATGACATGGATTGTTTAATTAAAGTAGAAAAAAAATTTTCGATAGCTTCATTCGTCACAGCTACCCAAAAAAATTTGAATAAATGACCAACCATCAATTGGCTCATTCGCTTGCTTAAATTGGGCGTTAATTCTGATTCTATCCAGAAATGGGAATTGTGAACCTGCATTTGTTGTTAACATTTTCAGAAATTCGGTTTTTCAATTATCTATCAAACAACAAAAGCTGAAATTTTTGTTGTTCATTTTGTTTAGTTCTTTTTTCGTAACAGATTTAATGTTTAGTAAATTAACATCTGAAAAAAATTCTGTTGTTTATAGGCAAGTAAGACAGACATTATTACAAAACATCATCACGGAAAACGGCACTTGGTTTTAAAAGCTTTTCATGGAAAAAGGGCAAAAATATTTTATATAAATATTTCAATTGAATTAGTTTTCATGTAATATAAAATTTATTAAAATAGAGTCATTCAGGCATTCAAAATTCATGCTTTTAGGCAAAAATAAAAAGGTTATATTTTAAATTGGACCATTCATCGCCATCATGAATCTGTGTGTAAGGGTGTGAGGCACCAAATATATATAAAAATGGTTTGTCCAGGTTAAGATAGTCTGGATCTGGAGCACATAAATCCAAACTTTTTTTGATTTACTGTTGAAATTCATTTTCAATCAACTGGTACAAAATGAATAATTTTTTAAAGAACATTTTCTGTTCTGTTTTTTACACATAGCCGGGCTTTAAAGTTAGAAATTAAAATTTTTCTCAGTTTTTTCTAATTTAATATAATGGATCAAGAATTGAACAAAGCTTGATTATAAAAAAAATCCGAAAATCATCCATTATTGGATACTTATGAGGTCCACAAAATAATCATTAAAAATGGTTCATGAGTTAAAAAAGAAAAAGAAAAGTAAAAAGGTTAAACATCTAGATTGATTAAATAAATATTATTTTCATTGCAAAAACTTCAATCAAATGTTCTTATTGGATAATGAATTCTTTTCACCATCATTATTTCTTTATATAGATCGCATAATACATGTATTTAGATCAAATGTTCGAATATAGGAAGAGCTTGTGTGTGTGTGTGTGTAGCACTGATATGCCAATAATAAGGGGTAAAACATAAAATGAAGTTTTATCTTTCAAAAAGTTTAAGAGGAAAAACACTATTTTTTTTATGGATTGATGAAAGATGTATAGAGTTTCTTTTGGAAATATTTTGAAGATATTTTTTTGGTTAATCCTAGCCACCTTATATTCCTAGATCGATGAAGAAGGAAACATCGTGGAAATGATTTTTCGTGACTAATACGCTTCTTATATTGATGGCCGAAAAGAAAACTACAGCTTCTCCTCGACAGGGTAGTAAAAGAAAGCGAGAAAAAAGACTATCCATCAGCTACAACATGACAGAAGGTCATCAGGAAAGAGAAAAGCCCAATTTTTGGGGTTTTTTGAGATACATTTATTAAACTATTACAAACGTCCAAAATATCGTTAAAATTTTTTTTTTAGCAGAATTGACTGATAAAGACAACACCTATTTTTCCGAACATAAAAAAATTGTATTAGTTTGAAATTACTAAAATCAAAAATTTTGTTTAGAAAAACAAATTTTGAATCGTTATTTTATATCTGTGCCGAAATGATGACGGTCGAAAATTAAAGGATGATGTCATGGAGTTTTTGTATTCTTGAGGTGATGAAGAACATCGTCGGATTATAATTCAAATCTCGATTCATTTTCAAAATATAGTCGTGGTCTGGGCTCTTAACTTTTTTGTTATTCATCTTTGACGGTCGTCTGTTTTATAGAATCCAAAGGTTCTAAGTGAATATTAAAATAAGACAGTGGGAAAGCGTTGTTAAGATTAGCAGCGGATATTTTGGTAAAAGTAGCAGAGCGTAGTTCGTCCTTTGCTTCTCTTCGCCTGACAAGCTGGAACTAGACATTCCGGAAGTGTAAATAAAATGGCCGCCTTTATGTACGACGGATTGAATGTTGTACGTCTTTTGATTTTAACATTCTATTTTATGGACTATAAAGTGATATTTCATTTGGGCTAATCTTAAAATATACACAAAAAACTGCATTAATATAAACTTATATGGCAGTGAATGCCGAACACTTGCCTCACATATGAAGAGAAAAATGGACGCGGCCGAAATAGAGTTCTACAGAAGGATACTGAGAATTTTATTCTTGGAGCTCTATGCATAGGAAGTCTGAAAGAAAATCACAACCAAAAACAACGCTTAGCTGAGAATCATAAAGAGAGCTGATTTTTCTTGGACATATAATGAGGAAAGAGGGCTTGGAAAATTTAACCCTCACAGGAAATATTAAGAACATTTGATATTTTAAAACTTAAAGTAAATATCTATGACTAGCTAAAGAAATAAATGTTTATTCAAACGGGGGGGGCTTAGAAAAAAAAGAAAACTATTGATGAGAAACTGGATAGGATTAAATTTTTTGACTTTACGTAAAATTGTATGTGTCTGTGTGTGTAGGTTATAAAAACGCATGTCTTCCATGCATAAAAAAAAATAAGCGTGAACATTGTGAATAGTTTGTGTGTTTCCGTTACTGTTTGTTCTTTACTTTAATATTTGTATGTTACTGTGAATGCTTGTACAAAAAAAAAAATATATGCGAAAATATGTTGTTGTATGTTTACTAGTTACGATGTTGTGAGTGTATGCACAGGTTTTTTTTTTAAATGAAATTGTGAATGTGCTCATGTGGAAAAATGTATATAAAAAAAAAAAAAAAAAAAAAACAAAAAAAACAACGTTTGTTTTCTGTGTTTGATGATAAAATTTTGTTTTTTAGTATTGTGTCTTTTTTTTCAATATGCTCTTTTTGTGTATGTGTAAACATATCTTGCAGTAATTTTGTGGTGAACATCTGTGTACTCTGCAGAGAATATGTGTGTACATTGATGTAAATGGTTGTATTTGTTTGCATAATTGTGTATATCCAAATATAGGTGTGTTTTGTGAGCCTGTTTGCGTGAAAGCAACGTCACTTTATAATCATGACTATATATATATATATATATATATATATATATATATATATATATTTAATAATATGTTTACATATACCTAATTCGAACATAGGTATACTGAGAACTGTTTTGTTTACGCCTTAAATTAAATTGGGTAAATATTTATACGCTTACCTCTGTATACACTAGAGATCTTCACTTTTTTGGCATAAATTTTCGATACTTAAGATTTAAAATTAAATTTTAAAAATGAAAAATCTTTCTTGAATATTTCATTTTAGCTTTAATTGAAAGTTTCATAATTAAATTTATTATTGCCATTAAGTAAAATATTCTGGAGTATTTCAGATAGAAATTATATAGATTAGAATGTCAAATTTAAGACTCCTACTTTTAACAAAAAAATATATATATTTTAACATATTTGAATAAAAATATTTTTTACCGAAATTGTCGATAAAAAGTTTCAAAGATAATTTCATTCATCTCTGAATAAGACCCGAAAATTTCATTAAAATCGGACAATTACTTGATTTTTACAAGAATTTCTAAATTGGTGTGTTTTCAACGGAAAAAGAGCAAAAAAAAATGTTATTTTCATGTCACCGTGATGGCGTAAACAAAAGAAGATTTAATCAAAATTTCAAACGTGTTAGAAAGGATTAAAAAATTTCAAAAACAAATTAAAAAATACTTTGGTCTTTCATCTTAATAATAACATAAGCATTTTGACGATAAAAATTTATTTTCGTTAAGTTTGTGGCCGTTTTCATTACGCGAAAAACTGGACGACCCTACAATATCTGTCTATATTTCTGAGATGAGGTATTATGTACATTATTTACATTATTCGGACTATTGTCCACATCTATTGTCATCTTTGTCAAGGACACATGGCACAGTGGATAAAGGCATTGGTTAGATCCAGTGACAGGACCCAAAGAGTGTGAGTTCAATACCCGGCAGTGGAGAACTTTCAGATAACTGACATCCATTAATCATGGCACGTGGAACTAGAACAGTCTACCCCAGTGAGCGAAATAAAGGGTTCAGTTCAACATTCCAACAACCTGAAGAAGACCGGAGCGTACAACGTCCGAAATGTAACAAATATGGCGACAAAGATGAGGACAATAGTACGAATAACAAAGGAGCCTAATTTACACGCTAACGTATGTATATTATTTAATATATTTTCTGTTTATTTGTTATTTTAATAGATATAATTTATTTAAGTAAATGCTCCTTTTTTTAATTAAACAGAATTAATTATATTTACCCCGGCCTGAATGTTCGAGAAATTAAATGGTATAGCATGTCAGATCAAATAATGGTTTCCGCATAGGATTACAGGTTCGATTCCTGTCGGATAACGCATATTTTCTACGAAGTTTCTCCAACATTCAGGCCGGTAAATGTAATTAATTCTGTTTAATTAAAAACAGAGCATTTACTTAAATAAATTGTGTTTAAATAAGTAACGTATAAACAGAAAATATATTAAATTATTGTTTGACATTTCATTTTTTTATTATATATATATATATATATATATATATATATATATATATGCGCGTGTGTAAATGCGTGTGTATGTGTAGCTTATGCGTTAGTTTTGTTTTTCTTTCTTTGAATGTGTATATTTATGTTTATATGATTATATATATATATATATATATATATATATATATAGAGAGAGAGAGAGGTGTGCGTATGACTGTCTTTATTTCTTTTTATTTATGAATGTGTTTATGTGTCTTTTTTGTATGTGTGTTCATATTTTATTTTTCTCTGGTTCGAACAAAATTATCTGGGATGATATAGAAAAAAGTCCAGAACCTACACTGGAAACGAATCGACTGTATACAGATATAAAATGAGTTCAGTAAGTACATAAAATAGAATTGGGCGTAAGACAAGGTTGTGTCGTCTCACCGGACTTATTCAACCTTTATAGTAAGGCGATCCTGGGAGAATTAGAAGTTCTGCCAGGATTCATTATTTGCGGCTACGATCTTAACAACATAAGATATGCAGATGACAAAGTATTCATAGCAGACACAGAAACTACAAGAATTCCTACAGGGGGTATTGACGGACAGAACATAAAGTGTAAAAAGACACAGTGTATGATTGTCAGTAGGAAGAACATTACCAGATTAAAACTCCGAATGGGAGAAACCAAAATCAATCAAGTACGAAAACTTATGTTTCTGGTAATTGTTTTAACAAATATGGCACCGAAATCCAAAGTTTTACTGTAATTACGAAACCCAGGAAGGGTTACTGAATGAGGAATAACCAAAACGGAGGTTGGAAATGAAATGGTAATCTTTATAACATCAACAAAATACAATACTCGCCAGCGGCCTGAAATAGGTAAACCACTGCTTGTGGTCGACTACATAGACAGCATATTACCTCCACTTACAATAGCGTCCAACGTATTTATGAAGACTGGAACAAACCCATTAGTGTTCATAGGTACAGTATATAACAGAAACAAAGACTAAATTGTTATGTAATATCAGTCCTCATCTGTGGCATTGAATACTGAAGAATCTCCCTACAGATTGAGAGAGGCCTGCGACAACAGAAATGTTGTTCAACAGTAGGATGCTGAGAATACAACAGACTGAATATATGAGTAATTGAAAACTTTGAAGAAAATGGAGACAAAAAGGTCGCTTATTCTTAGAATGAGAAAGACGCAGTTGAAATTCCTAGGACAAATAATGCGGAAAGAAAGTTCGAGAAATTTGACAACAAGAGGGCTTATTGAAGGGGGGAGGAATAGGAGGAAATTGAGCAACATACCTAACAAAACTGCGCAAATGGATAGCAGAACAAGCAGTCGGGGGTGGATAGTGAAAATTCAAAACGTTAATAAGGGCTAATTGGAAGTTATGGAGGAACATGAACGCCCGTGTCCTGAAAGGACAGGGCACACATAAGAAAAAGAATTTCTCTGCGTATTTTTGCATGTCTACCCATTTTTATTGTTTGTGTTATAATTGTTTGGCGTGTATTTGTGTGTGTCTATTTGCGTCATTATTTGTATGTCCGTTTGTTTGTTTGGCGTGTATTTGTGTGTGTCTATTTGCGTATGTCCGTTTGTTTCTATTTCTATTTGTTTCTATTTGTTTCTATTTGTGTGTGTCTATTTGCGTCATTATTTGTATGTCCGTTTGTTTCTATTTCTATTTGTTTCTATTTGTTTCTATTTGTGTGTGTCTATTTGCGTCATTATTTGTATGTCCGTTTGTTTCTATTTCTATTTGTTTCTATTTGTGTGTGTCTATTTGCGTCATTATTTGTATGTCCGTTTGTTTCTATTTCTATTTGTTTCTATTTGTTTCTATTTGTGTGTGTCTATTTGCGTCATTATTTGTATGTCCGTTTGTTTGTTTGGCGTGTATTTGTGTGTGTCTATTTGCGTATGTCCGTTTGTTTGTTATTTCTATTTGTTTTTATTTCTATTTGTGTGTGTCTATTTGCGTCATTATTTGTATGTCCGTTTGTTTGTTTTCGTGTATTTGTTTCTATTTATCTGTTTTATTTCTATTTGTGTGTGTCTATTTGCGTCATTATTTGTATGTCCGTTTGTTTGTTTGGCGTGTATTTGTGTGTGTCTATTTGCGTATGTCCGTTTGTTTCTATTTCTATTTGTTTCTATTTGTGTGTGTCTATTTGCGTCATTATTTGTATGTCCGTTTGTTTGTTTTTGCGTGTTTGTGTGAGCGTGTGTCTACACCCTTGTGCAAATTAATAGAAAGAAAACGAGTAATTCTGTTATTATTTAATTTTTTCGTATTTTTTCCAATGAAACATGACCCAGTACTTCGTATGTCCATTCCATGAAGTCGTCCCTTGCAGATTAAGCACATTAAATCAGGAGAGTTTCTGTACCAGTCGATAGTACTTTGATTTGCTCACTGGTAAGACCTGCCAATGTGTTCGATAAGCGTTACAATTTTCGTACGCTTCTTTGGAGTAACGTCCATCGAAGACAAAAGCTGCTGGACAACCAATCGGCAGTCAAGACAATAGTTCCTGTGTATGACAAAAATATGATGCAATCACGGTTGACGCAATATTTTTCAAGGTCAAATAAATTTCATCATACACCTCGAAAATAGATTCATATAACTCTACACCACTGCAAATGACCTAATCTGAGGAAAAATAAAAATCGATTACACCCTGTCACTCCAGTGGGTCTAAAACTGACTGTATGGTGAAAGAAAGAAATTAAAACGGGTGTTTCAATTAATTTGAACAAGAGTGTATGTCTTTATGTTTGTGTGTTAGGCGTGTGGGGGAGTAAGGAAGTCTTTGGGAACAGAATTGTAATCTCTATGCTTGATGAAATAAAACGTTGACCAATAAGAATGAAGATGACTTCTGCTCAGTCGGTATGTTTGAATGTTTGTTTTAGGTAATACTAATTCGGAATCACAGACAGAATAGCTTGTGCAATATGGACGCAAGAGCCTGAATCCTACTGCTGCAGTTTTGGGGAAGCACTGGTGGGGACTCAGTTGGTGATGACCCCGTACCAGACTGGCAACCAGGTTAAAAATGGATGACGATAGATTCACAAATCAATATGATAAAAGATAAAAAACATGACAGGCGGATACAAACAAAAGTAAACTTGAAGAAGAAGAAGAAGAAGAAGAAGAAGAAGAAGAATGTGGAGGAGGAGGAAAAGGGGGAGGAGGAAGAGGCGGGAAGAAGAAAAATTTTGAAACTATAGGAAAAGGCGATGGAGAGAAAAACAGACATGAAGAAGATGAGAAAAAAAGAGTATAGAAAAATCAATATAGAAGCGAAGAAACAAAGAAAGACAAAGGCGTGAAGAATAAAGGTGACTGAAAATACATAGGAAAGGGAGGGTGCGAAAAAAGACATGATACGAAGAACAAAGAATATGAAACAGAAAGAAAGAAAGATAGAAAGAAAATACTAGAAAAAATTAATTAAATAAAATTAAAAAGAAGAAAAAGAAAGAAAGAAAGAAAGTACGAGAAAAAAATAATCAAATAAAATTAAAAAGAAGAAAAGGAAAGAAAGAAAGAAAGAAAATACGAGAAAAAATTAATTAAATAAAATTAAAAAGAAGAAAAGGAAAGAAAGAAAGAAAGAAAATACGAGAAAATCAAATAACTAAAATTAGAAAGAAAGAAACAAAAAATGAAAGAAAGAAAGAAATGAGATAAAGAAAATTAAATAAATAAAATTAAAAATATAAAAGGAGATGATAAAGAAAGAAAGAAAAAAGAAAGAAAAGTGAAAGAAATAAACAAACAAACAAACAAACAAAAAAAGAAAGAAAGCATTAGGAATTTACGGCAGCCAGTAAAACAAAAATAATTTTTTTTAAAATTGCTTTTTGATTTTAACTTGTGTCTATTATATACAAGACATTTTCCATAAAAAAGGAAATTCAGATTTTCAAATGAATCTACATGGCATCTCTTCATATATTGGTCAGTCTAGGCGCTTTAGTATCTTTGATGGTACGAATATGCATGCCAAACCCAGGCTTAAACCTTGAACAACTGAGTCGGGTTTGGGTTTCAATAGATCAACTTGATCGATCGTTAATTCTTGGCCTCTTGAGCTGTCCTCTTCCTGCCGCTTTCCTGATCCGTCAATTAAATGCGGCCGACAGTGTGTAATCAAGGCGACTGTAAGGTACCTGGACCGCATGCAGTGTTGACAGAGTAAATACTTCTAATTTCTATGCGATGAAGAAATCTTCTTCGTTCAATGCGAGGGAAAAGGGAGACGCCATATTTAGACGGGGCGTACCGTTTGCTCTTGTTGTCGCTTTTATGAAACTGGGCAAAGGCGGAAGTGAGGGATGTAGGCTGAAGTATTTTCGTTAAGGGTTTAATCGCTTCAAAGTAGCAAGATTAGATTGGTTTAAAAATGGATCTCGATAGAAACATTACGTTTTCACCTTGGATTTTAGGATTCATTTGAAAAAATGGAGGAAAAGAAAGAAAGAAAGAAAGAGAGAAAGAAAGAAAGGAATTCCCAGATCGTGCGGTAAGTAATGAGATTTCTACCCCGTTTTTATATATATATATATATATATATATATATATATATATATATATATAATATGTGAAAATATATAGAAAATAGGAAGGAATTGGTTAGGTAAATAATCCAAAAGTTCCTTAGTTTTTTAGTTATTATTTTTTTTAAAAATAGTGCTGTTTTACAAGTAAAGTAGAGTGTGTAAATGACGGAGGTAAACAGTTTGAACATTTGAAGGCTTGACATTTTTATCATTGATATGTTTATTATGGCTATGTTGTTATGGATAAGTTTGTATAATCTTCAATGAGTTTTATGCGCAAGTTTGTATCCCTATATATATATATATATATATATATATATATATATTTTAAGTTTCTAAATAATAATAATCTATTAAACAATAGACATGAGTTAACGGTTTTTTGTCGACATCATCAAATTCATGGTTTGAATAATTAGCTAAAAACAAGCATACAATATAATAACTTTTATAATCCATAGCCCAAATAAATAGTTTAAATACCCTACAAAAAAGATAACCCTTTATGAAGTTGTCAAAAAACAAATGTTACGGCAGTTTTTTTGTTTTTTTTTTGTTTTTTTTTTATTTATATATGCACAAATCCCTTTCATAAAATATGAAAAAAAAAAAAAATCTCCATAGACACGTAAACCAGACGAGGCTAAAACATCTTCCGTTTCAAATTTAGACACCCCCACCTTACCCTGACTTGACATCTATGAAAGTAACTCTATACTGATACTTATTATTAACACCCAACACACGCCTACCCAATTTAAACAATTCGCCCTAGCTGTTACCATGGAAATTTTGATTTCAATTATTAAAACATGTAAATTTCAGAAATACGTTATTCACAAAAGAATTTCGCTTGAAGATGGAACAGAGCTTACTTTAACTCAATTTAATTCAAATAATTATCTTGAAGTTTTCGGCTCTTGTTTTGAAACATGTGACCTCTTATGTCGCGAGTTGGAATCATATTTTTAAATAAATAATTATATATATATATATATGTGTGTGTGTGTGTGTGTGTGTGTGTGTGTGTGTGTGTGTGTGTCTATATATATATATATATATATATATATATATATATATATATATTTATATATATATATCTGTTTCATGCTAGATACAATCGTCAGGCCACGAGTGCAGTTGTTTTTTCTCGGCTATTTATATATATACAGGTCAGTGGTGCATTGTGGGTAGTTTATTTTAGCGGTTATTTTACCGGAAGTCGTTTATTTGTTTATTTATTTATTTGGGTTAAATTATTTTGCTTGTTTTTATGTATTAATAATAACAGCACTCGTGGCCTGACGATTGTATCTAGCATGAAACAGACTGTCGCCTCTAAGTGTTGACTTCTATGTTCACTTTTATATTTACACACACTCTATCTCTGATATTCAGCACTTTATCCCATAAATATAGCACATCTTAAGACTATATTTCTTCATATATATATATGTGTGTGTGTGTGTGTGTGTGTGTGTGTGTGTGTGTGTGTGAGTGTGTGTGTGTGTGTGTGCGCGCGTGTGTGTGAGTGAATAAAGACTAAAAGAAACTACTTTGTTAGGCGACGCAAATACGAGGATTTTACTTTGCAACAAATATTCATTTACAAAAAATTAAAAATTTGCTAATTTTTAAAAAAAATTTGAATTCAATTGACGTTTATAAATATTCAACAGGTTAACTAAAAATTCCAGGTAAACTATGGAGGACGCTAAGTGACATAATTTAATGTCTAATAAACGAAAGTGAGTAAATGATGTTGAATTTGATATCGTGGACTCTCCCGTCGTGGAGCGACGCGGGCTGTTGTGCCGCACCTACCAGGAACCGTTTTATGAAGCCTGTACATATGATTTTATTATAGTGGTAAAGGATTTGTGCAGAACCAACCACACATTTTGAAGAGCCGAATACACACCCACACACAATTCTGCAGAATCAGAAACAACGTTGAGTTTAAGCAAGCGATTGAGCCAATTGGAGTAAAGTACCATGCAGATTTAAATAGAATCTTCCTGCCTATTTGTGGCAGCCAGCTATAGGCTCTCACTCTGGTCAGTAGAAAATGACCGCAAACTACATGAAAACTGCCGTAGAAGCATGAAAAATCGATTATTTCCACTATCGATGGGAATTGGGAAATGCAAAGTCGGTCTTGGCCTTCCCACTAACTTGGAGCATGTGCATGTAAATTTTGGTACAAATCCGTCGAAAATTGCGGCCGTGCATTCGTTACACACATACACACATCCTGCCTTTTTATATATATATATATATATATATATATATATATATATATATATATATATAAGTTTTCTGTAGTACAAAATTTAAGGATAGCTAGAAATAAGTATGATTTATATGGCATTTTAATGTATGTTTTAAAAACTAAAAAAAACAAAAAAACAACTGATTCCGTCCCAGCCTTATGAAGTTTATTTCTGGGATATAAAAGATAAACGTGTAAATTTAATTGATATTCATGATAACCAATGAAGGGGGAAATATGAATTTCAAGAAAGCGAGAGTCCAATAACATTCACATCCAGTAAGCATTTCCTATGTTTACAGAAGGAAGGCCCATGGTATCTGATATACAAGGACTATAGAAACTTGAAGTGATATGAGGAGTTGGACCTCGATAAAATCAAAAAACGATCCACTCGAAAATCAAAGATACAATTCCTACTATTTAAAACATGCTCTGCACTTCAAGAGCCAGAAGTATTAATTAGTTGACATCATATATATATATATATATATATATATATATATATATATATATGATGTCTCTAAGGTCTCGACACATAGGGCACCTCATTAACTATATATTTTCACCTCCGCAGATTAAACATAGATTTCTCAAAAGACGAAAGAATTGATTTCTTTTTCTGGGATATGCTAAAAGAGAAGGTGTACTCAATGAAAATCACAGATGCAACACACTTGATTGAATGCATAACGAGTAAATGTGCTAAAAATGGCGGCAATGTGGATTTATTGCATCGAGTTCACGTGCATCTTGCAAAGCGCATCAAACAAATGATGGAAATCATATTGAAGATCTTATTTGTTAATATTCCAATTCAATAAAATGTTGCTGAAAATTTAATTTCTTGAAAATATTCATTTTTGCCTAGGGCGTCCACATTTTAGGAACATCCTGTATAATTAGCAGAAGGAAAATTACGAAGGGTGCTGACAAAATACTCGGCGCGCTCCACTTTTCAAAATCCAAATTCTAACATTTCGTCATTAAAATACCGATTTTGTCAAGATGGTAGATCCTAGAACTTTTCAGCACCCGCAGGAAGAACAAATTATTGTCAAGAATGTTTGCATAAACAAAACTAAATATTTTCATATCTGGTTGCCTACATTAGAATTAATGATTCGCTCATGCAGTTATTTCTATCCTAAGAGGATATTCGTTTATTTTATATTTTCCTTTGCGCCTATATTATAGAAAGTTCATATATACACTGACGTGCCAAAAGTTACGGTTTATTAGTATGTAAAAGTCATGGTGGTTAGCGCAACTGTATCTTGGAACTATGGAAGTGCGTTAGACTATAACAAATGTACTCTGACATCAGCTGAGTTTTTTGTGAATACAGTGAAGGTTGCTGATGTCAAGGTGACATGAATTATCGGCGTTCGAACGAACCATTATAATGATTTCCAAAGAGATGGGACATTCGATTTCTGCTGGTCTAATGTGAGTTGTATTTATTTCGGTTGATTTTGTCATGCCAACGAATACTAGTTTGCCACTTTTGTGATACCAACGAATACTCGTTATCACTTTCGTAATGTTCGTTGTAGTAGAGACTTTGTAATCACAGATACAACTATAGTAACGCCGTTGAACAATACGTCAGACGCCTTCGAATGGCACTCGCACTTGGGGATACCATGTACACACATACACGCACACACATACACACACACACACACATATATACATATATATATATATATATATATATATATATATATATATTGAAATTTACGCATCTTTATAAGCATGTTTATTCGCAAAATTAATTACTATGGAAACGGCTGTGGTGACCATTTTTGTAAGGGGTCTAAGAGATAATTTTTATCCACATATCAGTCACCTTGGGAAAGAGGTCAAGCTGATGTAGGGTGGAGGCATCCATTTCAAAGCTAATGATGGCATTCATGTGCGCACATCGTCTGGTCAGCCACAGCGAAAGATTACTTTTGGCACCTTAATATCTCGTTAAGTGTCTAGAGAATTTTGTTTTATTGTATATATATATATATATATATATATATATATATATATATATATATATATATATATATATATATATATTCTAGTAGAAATATTGCAACGCGTATGTCTATATGATTTGAATGTGGATTATGAATTTTAAATCGTTTTAGGTCAAAAGTGAAATTTCTGGGAAATGAAAAATAAGCATTTTTGACATTTGATGTTCTTTCATTTCCTCAAATGAAATAAACGCTGTATAAACAGCAAAAGAGATGTGCCGTTTATGGAGATGGTGCCATAGCTGTGGTTATTTTCAACGGTCTTAAGATTTTGTCCAGCAGTCTATGTGTTCGAACAATTCTATATACAAATATTTAAATATTGACTCTGAAATTCAAACTCTTCTTCCGAACAATACGTATGCCTCTATTTATGAACGTTGTAATCTGAACATAAGATTTTATTTTATTTTTTTTTTATCATTAAATCCCAAGCAAGGCAATAAATCCACAAAGACACAAGGGGTTAATAAGTGTTAAAGAATATAAGAAAAAAGAACTTTTAAGGCGAGGAAACAATAAAAGAACAATAATTAAGAAAACAGTAGATAACAATAGAAATTGCATTCAAATTTTGAAGATGAAAGTTGAATGGGAAGCAAGAAGCCGAAAGTGAGTTCCAGATAAGTGCGAAGGAAAACTGTTAGCACAGAACTTGCGGTTACATCTACCTATTTCAAATGTAAAATGATGAGACCTTGCTTCCAATCTATTGCACGGTAGATAAATGGATTGCGTCCATGCATGTTAGTGTAATGGATAGCGGCAATGTAACGGAATGCGGAATGCATGGTAGCATAATGGATATCGGCAATGCACTGTTCAGCAATGGATTTCGGCATTGCTTGGTAGTGTAATGGATTTCGGCAATGCATGGTAGTGTAATGGATTGCAGTTATGCATGATAGTGTAATGGATTGTTTCCTTGCACAGTCAATTAATGGATTGCGTCCTTGCACAGTAGATAAATAGATTACATCCATTCTCGTTAGTGTAATGGATTTCGGCTATGCATGGTAGTGTAATGGATTACAACCATGCATGGTAGTGTAATGGATTGCGTACTTGCACGGTCAAGTAATGGATTGCGTACTTGCACGGTAGATAAATGGATTGCCTCCATGCACGTTAGTGTAGTATAATGGATTTCGGCAATGCATGGTAGTGTAATGGATTACAGCCATGCATGGTAGTGTAATGGATTGCGAACATGCATGATAGTGTAATGGATTGCGTCCTTGCACGGTCGAGTAATGGATGTCGGCATTGCACGGTAGATAAATGGATTGCGTCCATGCACGTTAGTGTAATGGATTGCTGCAATGCACGGTAGAGTGATGGGATGCAGAATGCATGGTAGAGCAATGGACTGCTGCAATGCATGGTAGTTTAATGGATATCCGCAATGTACTGTTCAGCAATGGATTTCGGCAATTCATCGTAGAGCAATGGATTGCCGCTTGATAGATTAATGTTTTGCGTCTATGCAGTAAGAGTAGTGGGTTTCGGCAATGCATGATAGAGTAACAGATTGCGGCAATGCCCGGTTGAGTAATCGATTTTGACGAGGATAGTGGAATGGGTGAGATAAGTTCGAATTCCAGCCACCTTCCTTACATTCAGTTAAGTATTTATACTATGAGGAATGCTATGAATCCAATTCTTACAAACAGACAATGGTGGTACTCGTGTGAAGGAACAGCCACACGTGCTTAGATTAAAGAAGTGAGTTTTATTGTAAAGGAGAAAACTCTACTGAAAGACAGGGAATCGGGTGGTAGTATAGTAATTCCCGAAGAAAGCGCCCGTTTATATCTTATTTCTCCTACATACAGTTACTGAGACAGTCATTCCATAGAGGCGATAGGGAGTGTGGGACATTCCATTACAACATATATATATATATATATATATATATATATATATATATATATATATATAATATAATCGACTCTCCGTCGCGTTCGACGTATGAGGTCAGGCCGATAAGTCCCCAGGAAACCGACATCCCGACACCGTCACATGAGATTTGATTATAGTGGTGAAGGCCTCGTGCAGGACCAGCCACACTTTTGAAAAAAAAAATATATATATATATATATATATATATATATATATATATATATATATATATATATATATATATATAAATTGTAATCGGTAGGATTATTCCAAAGAGGACTTTTTAGTGCATATCAGAGCTCACTGTATGATACGGAGACAATTATTGAGAAAAAACTTAAAATCCTTTTTCGGTAATAAACTTATTTCGATGAATATAGGCATATTCATCTCATCAGACCGACTATGCCTATATTCATCGAAATAATTTTATTAGGCGTTTTTTTTAATTTTTAAGGTTTTTCCTAATTATTTATATATATTTCTGGCGTTTACACATTTCATTATGGGTCCCGCCCAGGGACGTAAGGTTAGAAATGGCGTCATGACACTTTCCACTGACAAAAAAAAAAAAAAAATAGATAAAAAAAAAATTAAATTACATAGATAAAGCCCTTCGTAAGGTGTGGGCTGTACTTGTCAGAACAATTTTTGTATCTCCTTGAGGCATGGACCTCCAGGAATCCCTTCAATTAGTCTACTGCAATCTTTTCCAACCAGTCCTAGAGCTCCAATTACAACAGGGATTGTTGATGTTCCCATATGCCACATTTTCGAGATTTCTATTTCAAGGTCCTTGTATTTTGACAACTTTTTGAATATCTTCAAAGATACATTACAGTCAGCAGGGACTGCCATGTCAACAAGGAGGCACCGTTTTTGTTTGTGGTCTTTAATAACAATATCTGGCCGGTTGGCCTTGATTGTTCTGTCAGTGTGTATTGTGTAGTCCCATAGAATTGTAACAGGTCCTATCTCCGTAACCGGGTCTGGGTGCTGTTCATACCAGTTTCTTTCAGTTTCCTTCCCGTAGAAGTTGCAGATTTTCCAGTGCAGATATTGGCCCACTCTGTCATGTCGGGTTTTATATTCAGTGGGTGCCAACACCGTGCAACCTGATACAAGATGATCAATCGTTTCTGGATATTTATCACAGAATCTGCATTTTGAGCTGATACAATATTTTAGTATATGTGCTTGATAATTCCTAGTTAGCAAACATTGGTCCTGCGCAGCAAGGATAAAACCTTCAGTTTCCGCTTTCAACCCTGCACTACGGAGCCACTGATGGGTACGGGTTTTAGTCTACGACAATTATTATTATTATTATTATTATTGCACTATATTGAATGGGATTGTCACTGGTCAGCTTTTAATGCAAATGTTACTTACAAAACAGGATCAATATATCATCATATTGAGTCATATATAATTTCCGTTCTTATTTGTCAAATTTATACTTCAAGAAATGAAGTACAATTACATTTTAATCAATTATATATTCATTTTTATTTGGAATAATAAAGTTGTCATGTAAAGGCAGCTGTTTTTATTAGCTTTTGAGTAAAATTCCAAAGGGTTTGAGGGGACAAAATTTTAAACGAACTCTTCAATCTTGTTTTCTTTAGAGAAGGTTTTCCTAATCCAATCTTTTTTGCAGCGATCGAAAAATATAATAATCGTTTGGTCCAAAATCAGGTGCATATTTCAGGTGGGGAGGAGAACGGTCCAACCTAGTTTCCTTTTTCTTTTCTTCTGTCTCTTGCTGTACGCGGCCTTGCGTTGTCATGAAGAACATTTTTATTCTTGGCGAACGCAGGATGTTTCCAATCAAACTTTTATGGACACGTTGCAGCTGCCGGGCATATAAATGCGCATTTAGTTTCTCATTGCTTTTTAAGAAATAAAGAACTTTTTAAGAACTCTAAATGAATAATTCCCCGATGATACTATGACACGTACAGCATTACCTTTCTTCTATGATGCTCTGCTTTTGGAGACAGTTTTGGAAATTTATTTTGTCAATCCCCTGATTTGAACCATCGTATGTTAGTGTCCTCCTTACTTATTTTTAATTGCCACGTATGATTAGCATTTAGGGTGACAAATGCGGTATTATAATTTGTTCTCCAAAACGGAAATTATTTATGACTTATATTGATATAATATTAATACATGGCTAATAATTTTACTATAAAATATCACAATTTGATTGTAATTTTACATTGTAAAAGATTTGATGATAGAAATGCATTGTAAAGCTGAAAACAATAACATAGCAAGTATTGCCCGTAGTCTCCTGGGCGTCGGGTAAATGAGCTGCTGCTGATTTTACTGGAGAAACGTATTAAAAATTAGTAAGAAAAAGAGATAGAATAGTCAAGAAGTTATCTAATCGTTTCAGAATAGGGCAATTACACCCTTGTGCACATTAATTGAAACAAAACGAATAATTCCATTATTATTTACTTTTTTTTCGTATTTTTCCACTAAAACATTACCCAGTGCACATGTTAGTACTTCGTAGGTCCATTCCACGAAGACATCGTTCCTTTCAGATTGACCACACGTTCTCGATTGGATTTAAATCAGGTGTGTTTCCGGCCCAATCTATAGTACTTTGATTTGATCACTGGTAAGGCCTGCCAGTGTGTTCCTGCAGCGTTACAATTATCGTACGATTCCTTGGAGTAACGTCTATCGCAGACAATGACCGCAGGACAACTAATTGGCAGTCGAGACAAAAGTGTCTGGGCGTGATAAAAATCTCATGCAATCACGGATGACCCATATTTTTAAAGACCAAACAAATTTCATCATACACCCCGAAAATTGATTCATATTACTGCACATCACTGCAAATGACTTAATCCCAGGAAAAATATAAAATCAATAACACCCTGTCACTCCAGTGGATCTAAAACTGACGGTATGGGCGCAGGAAAGTTAACTAAAGTGGTTGTTTCAATCAATTTACACAAAGGTGTATACGATTTATGTAAATATACTGCAAATGATTTTACATTAGAAATGCATTGTCAAGCTGAATGCAATAACATAGTCATGAATTAAGCCTAACCCCAACCCTACCTGCAGACTTCTGGGTATTAGTTAACTGAGCTGCTGCTGACTTTGCTAGAGGAAAGTATTGAAAATCAGTTAGAAAAACATATAGAATAGTCAAGAAGTAATCTAATCCTTACAGACAGAGTAGGGAAATTATATGATTTATGTAAATACATTGCCAATAATTTACATTAGAAATGCATTTAAATTCAAGGACAGCTCTATGCTTTCAAGAACTTAAATAGAGACCAACTCATGCGTTTATTGAGAAATGAGGCTGTTATACGTATAATTTTTTTTTTATAAATGCACTTTAAAAGGATTCTATGAGGTTAGATGTATTTATTTCCAGGAGTCGCTGAATGAACAAAGACAGACGGTCAACA
>CAHIKZ030005477.1:40000-57500 GCA_903632075.3 Acanthosepion pharaonis
AAAAAAACAACAACACACATATTTTACATAGATAAAGCCCTTCGTGAAGTTTGGACTGTAGTCGTGAGAACAATGTTTTTGTATTACTTTAAGGCATGGGCTTCCAGGAATCCCTTCAATTAGTCTATTGGAATCTTTTCCAAACAATCTGTAGGCTCCAACAACAAGGAGGATTGTTGATGTTCTCAGGTGCCACATTTTTGAGACTTCGATTTTAAGGTCCTTGTATTTTGACAGCTTTTTGAAGATCTTCAAAGATACATTGCAGTCTGCAGGGATTGCCATCTCAATAAGGGGGCCCTTTTTTTGTTTGCGGTCTCTGATAACAATGTCTGGGAGATTAGTTTTGATTGTTCTGTCTGTGTGTATTGTGTAGTCCCATAGAATTGTAACAGGTCCTATCTCCGTAACCGGGTCTGGGTGGTGTTCATACCAATTTCTTTCAATTTCCTTCCCGTAGAAGTTACAGATTTTCGAGTGCATTATTATTATTATTATTATTATTATTATTATAATTATTAATATCTCTTTCGTTTTCAACCGTATTGTTACAGAATGCGGAGTATGGCCCAGTATGGCAAACTATTGCACAAGTGATGGATTGCCTTTGCGATGATTTGACTTTGTTTAACTTTTACATATAAGACCCAAACGGAGTGAAGACAGTGAGACTGCAGCAAAAATCTAGAAGATTCAATGAGTTACTCGCACCTAGATTCCTTAGTGAAGCTTGCCAGCACGTGTCGAAATACTAAGAAAAGGGCCATGTGTCCTTTGTTGTCTTTATCCAACTGTAGTAAGAAATACGAAGGAGAAACAGGCACAGGCAACACCTTAAGATAAGACTACAAGAACATCGTAAAGGAAATAGAGGGGAAATAGAAAAATCAGGCGTAGCTGACCACATATGGAGAAAAAAGTGAGATCACCGCCATCTGCGGCTGCAATAATAGACAGAGAGCATCACTGGAAAGTACGAAAACTTAAGAAGATATGCTAGGCCATTTTTGTCTCTTTTACTTGCAAACCAGTTCCTTCGCTCAAGTAGTGATGTCCTTTAATCTATTCTTCTTAATTTAACGTTACATTCTTATCCTGTCATTTAGTTTGGGCACTGCAGAATCCTACATTTAGTTATGAAGACTCGATGCTGTGTAAGTCATAGGTTTAACACTGCAGAATTCATATTTCGGATCAAAGTAAGTATATTACATACGCGTTTCTTAGGAGACAGTCACATTTCGCCATTCACCTTTGCATTTAATGTAAGCTGCGTAGTGTTAAGTTAAATTGGAATTCGTCTGTTGTCGTGCGATGTTTCTTGCTTGACTGTATCAAATTAAAGAGGAATTGTCTGCGCAAGACTTGTCTTGAGTTTCATGTGAGTCAGGGTCGTCATTCCTTCTCTTCAGTTCGGAAAGTCAGTTCACATGAGAATTTAATATACACTCCTTTCCTTCGAGATTATTCACACAACTGATTTCTGTCGATATTTCCCGCTCGATCACTTGTATTTGACCAGGTGATTTGTCACGTGTATGAGAATCTGCTTTTAGCTTTGGCTTCCTTCTGTTGCCGTGGTCGTCAGTTTGACCTAATTGTCTTAGCGTTCAGTGACTGCTATTACATACCAAAAGAGAGAGGGAGAGAGTTCACATATTATATTATTAGAGAGGCGCAATAGAGAAATGGGTTGCTAAATAAAAGCCTTCTATTCTCACCATCTCTCCCAGAAATTTCAATTTGCTCTTTCTGATTGCATGTAGTACCTTTTTGTTGACATTTTATTTAAAACTTCATAGTTGCTCATATGTTTAGTCTATGGTATTCTCAGCATTCTTCAGTAGAACCACATCTCTTTTATATTACATAGTAATTCAGCCCTCGTTTCTTTGTTTTTTAACAAAATTTTCCTGTTTTTATTATATGTGTATTTTGTGATGTCAACAAACACACGCTGTCACTTTTGTAATGTCAACAAATACTCGTTGTCACTTTCGTAATGCTTGTTGTAGTAGAGGCTTTGTAATCGCCGATACAACTATATTAACGCCGTTGAACAATACTGGTGTCAGACGCCTTCGAATAACACTCGCACTAATAGTACTTACTCGATAATACTCGCTCGAATAGTAACCACCGTATAGGGATCTGAATAGAGAAATAGTATAGTGAATAGAGTAGAGAATAGCGTTCCGTATAGTAATATAGGATAGATTAGAAACGATGATCCGAATAGTATAGAGAATAGACTAGAATATTGCGGTCAGTTAGACGGCACGCGACTTGCTACTTATGTGTTTCATCTATGGTCACGTGGTCTACTTGATTCAATAATGGGATCACCTGTGTTTGCTCACTGACGATCTATGTTCAAACTCAAGTGTCGGCAGTGACAATTTATTCCTATATAACAGTTTAGATTGGTGAAATCATCTTTCACTATTCGAATACTCCTTTCCGTGTCAAATTTTCTGTCTTCTGTTATCATAGTTAGTAATAGTCATATTTTTTAATCATTTCACCCCAAGCAAGGCGATAATGCCGCTAAGACACCATGGGTTTCTGACAACGAAAGTAAATGAGTAAACTTTAGTAATGAGAAAGGACAATAAAAAACAGATTTCTGGAAAACACAAGATGACGAATGATGCTGCAGTTATTTTTTTTAAATCGGAAGTAGAAGGGAAGATAGAAACCGGAAGAGAATTTCACAGGCGGGAAATGTGAGAAAAATATATTAGAATGGTCCTTCGGTTATATCTAGCTATTTCAAGCATAAAACGACGGGACCAAATTGGTAATATAGCATTACGCTTAAATCCACGAGCTCGAGGTAGCAAAGGAGGAGAGCTCATTAGAACAACTGCCATGAAGATATTTAAAGAAAAAACAGAGAGAAGCCACGTCCCATCGCTGGGGAAGTGGCCAACAACGAGATGCCAGGTCAGGACCAATAACATTACAGGTTCTTCTTTGGATTTTATCGAGAATTTTGAGAAATATAGCAGGAGCACCAGACCAGATATGGCAGCAATATCCAATGTACAGATGAACGGTAGATATTTAACTGTGCAAAGTGCATTCAGACGAGAAAAACTGGCTGGCAAATCACAGTGAACTAACTTAGACCAATAATTAATAGTAATATTAGTAGTAGGATCAGTATTAGTAGACTTACTATTGGAAAGATTAGGAACACAAGACTGTGATGGAACAGTTCTCAGACCTACCCGCTTCCCAAAATATGACAGTTGTATTGTGTTGTTCTATGACACATGATCATTTGTCAACTTCTCTAATTGTTTGGGGTAAATGTTGTGGGGTTCGATTATCGATGTTAGACGAACCCCTCAAATATTAAAACACAGGCCAAGGCAAGGATAACGAGAACAAGGAGTTTAAATAAAATATGCGAAAATTTAATCTTGGCAGAAAAAAAAGAGGAAAATACAATGAAAGGATCCGGATGTTTCAGATGCCCTGTATGGTCGTGCTGGTGGTTGACACTTGGTCTTAGAGACGCCAACAGTTGATGATGACCGGAGCAACTTGGGTGGTTCCGAAGTTTATGAACAGTTGGTGCATTGTGTTGATACCAGCTGGCAGTCGTAGCCCAGGACAGACGGTCGTTGGTAACCAGAAGATGAAGACGAAACCCCTTGGGAGGTGTCAAAGGACGATAGGCACTCAGCGGAGTTTTATAGACAGTTGGTGTGTTGAGCTGGTACTATCAGACAGCCGAGTGTAGGCGTTTGAAATCACAGTGATCCACGAGATGATGTGAAAACTTGAATCGCCGAGTGGATTGGTAGAAAACGTGGTCGGCAGGAGTCAGTTGGTCGCTAATGATCACAGGTGGCCGTAGGTCGCTGATCGTTGGATATTACTCCATTATCTTCTTCTCCCTATGTCCCAATATTTACCTGAGTCAGAATGGGACACAAAGTCAGTTTTGTTTTAACGTGATGAAAATGAGTGTCTCCATTTGGGCTACTGCTCAATTTCTGGTCTTAGATTGTCTTAGCCAGTCAGCAAAAAAAACAAAATAAAAAAACGAAGCTACGGAGCATATCCGAGGATTCTGTCCATCCCTCACCCCAGATTCCCCTACGGCCCTCAATGAGCGGCTAGTCGCTGCTGATTTTATGGAGTGTTACAACAGCACATAACTTTGACGCTACTTCCGGTTATAATAAAACTCATAATGTTATAATTGCTGCTATAACGAAATAATCAAGTTGAAGACCAGATATTATTATTTAAACTTTTATTTTTTCGTAATACCGACATATAACCAGAAGATGGGAGAGGATTGAATAGAGCCGTGATTTGCAGGTGTATTTATGTGTCTGCCATTGTTCTTGTCCTCTCCCAGTCAAACTCCCCGGTCAAAGCCGATAACTCCGTACGGTTATCTCCCTTAGTTGGCTCCGCAATAGCACCTCCATTTTTTAGGTATTATATCTTGCAAATCTAGGGTTTACTTGCAAGGGTTTTAATTTTTAACCAAATCCGTTTCGATCACCTTTGGCATTGTTAACCACTATTATCTGGTGCTGATTTGGTTAGAGGCGGATGTTGTGGTAAATCGAAGGTGTTCATGAGTGACTCGAAGGGAATGGATGAACCTTCAGTTACAGGATCATTCTTTGTCAGGAGCGAAGTTGCTGTTTGTGTCGCACCCAGACCTGGTTTCCAACTTTAACCTCGTACATTTTTTTTTTTTTCCTTTTCTTGCCATTATGATACCGGATATCCAATTTGGATTATCAGGTCGGTAATTTCTAGCAAATACGGGTTTGTGTACTTAATAACTCTGCGTTAAGAAGTACAATGTAGTTGGTCATAATAAAACTACGAACAGAAAAGAAATAGTACTGCTTTTATTGGTGTTTTCTTTTCTTTTCTTTTTTTTTTTTTGGTGTTGGTGGTGGAAGACCGGCGTAAAATGTCTCCGAAAGGATATACTAAATTAATAAACTCGAACAAACTGTTCTAGGTTAAATCAAAAATGTCTGTTTAGTTAAACAAAAATAACAGAGTCAGATGTAGCTACGATTTATGCCATAAAAGAAATTTTCATTATAACTTCACAATCTGCCGAAGCTAAAAAGAAGTCAGTGATTTAATTTTCTCTCCCTCTTGCATAGTTGTTTTTCAATTTTTTAGCCCTAGTCTGGGCTGCAAAACAACGGATCCAAGTCCCGAAAAATTCTGGTTCATGCAAGCGGCGTAAACATCCTATTGGCGACGCCATGTTGTGGTAATGTGTTGTTCTTCTTCGCGTCATCAATAAACCATAATGAACAAATGACCAAAGATCAGAAACTCTTTCGGAATCTGTTCCAGAACCCCTTCTTGGTTCAACCGATAACTTTTCAATACACACCACCGTAAAAAAATATCCCTACTGTTATCGTTTCAAAGCTATTAAATTTTTAAAAACCGAAGGCTAGGTTTGAAACTTGATCTCGAGTTTATTTTTTTATTTATTTTTCAATCTCCCATTTGAAATCAGGAATAAAAAATAACATTTTCTTTGATATGTGGGGGCTTTTTCGTACAGCATAAGGAAAAGGGTGGGGTTCTTTTAGCGAAGAAGAAACGATAGAAATAAAAATGACGAAGACGTGCTTTTGAGTATTTTACCTCGAGGGCTACATTGCAAGCCAAATATCTTTTAAACTTTTCAGATGCCAAGTCAGGATCGATTACAATAGAGGCCCTTCTTTGGATTTTGTCAAGAATCTCCAGAAATACAGCAGGAGAACCAGACTAGATATGACGGCAATATGTTTGTTCCTATCTATCTATCTATCTATCTATCTGTCTATCTATCTATCTATCTCAGTCTGTTCATATCTATCTATCTATCTATCTATCTATCTATCTATCTCTGTATCATATCTGTTCATATCTATCTATCTATCTATCTATCTATCTATCTATCTATCTATCTATCTCAGTCTGTTCATATCTATCTATCTATCTATCTATCTATCTATCTATCTATCAGCAAATCACCGGATCCCAATCTCGATAAATTTTAGTTTATTCAAGCGGCGTAAATATCCTCTCGGTGATACCATAATGTTGTATTATGTTGTTCTACGACATATGATCATTACACGTTTCCAATTGTTTAGGGTATGCTATAATGAACAAATGACAAAACATCGGAAACTGTTTCCGAATCCCTTCTTAGCTTAACTCAGAACTTTTCGACACATCCTCGTACTAAAATCTTTACTGTTGTCGTTTCAAAGCTATTAAATTTTTAAAAACCGAAGGCGAGGTTTGAAACCTGATCTCGAATTCATTATTTTTTTTTTTAATCTCCAAATTGAAAGCAGGTAAAAAGAAACATTTCCTTTGATATTTGGGGACTTTTTCGTACAGCATGAGGAAAAGGGGTGGATGTTCTGTAAGCGGAGAAAAATCGATAGAAATAAAAATGGCGAAGACGTGCTTTTTAAATATTTTGCCCCGAGATGACTATTACTAGCTTCTTCTATTTTTTCTCTTTTTCCTTTCTTTAAACAGAAATATTGCAAAGTGGGAGACTACGAGGCGTTTAAATCGATATCAGTCGTTTATTCAATGTGAATATATTTCAAAATAAAATTAGCCAAAATGTATAAATACGCTTGACTTCACGTAACGTTTCATATTTAATAAAACGGCCAAAGATGAGAAGCACCTTGAATGTACGCTTAAATCTTTAAGTGTATAATCTAATATATAAAACTTAAAATTTGTGTCTGTGTCTGTTCGAAACTATAAAAATTAATGAAATATGGTGGATTCTCCCGTCGTATTCGACGTATGAGCAGCTCAACTCCTAGGAACCGATAACCAGACACCAGAACATATAATTTGATTATAGTGGTGAAGGGTTTGTGCAGAATCAACCACACTTTTTGGAGGGCCGAATACAGAGACCTGGTGCACTACGTGCCACAAGGTCCCCAAGCAACCCTCCGCAGGTTTTGAATTCAGAGTTGTCCTTCTCCTAGACGAGTTGCATTCCAAGGCTATACAACCCAGTCTGTCCTGCTATTTAACCCATAGCTGGAGGGTATTAGCACGTAACACTAGAAATCGAACTCCGAGCCGCTATCCACTACTCCACCGTGCCTCCCTAAATATATAAATGAAATATATAAATATATAATGAAATATATAAAGTTGCATTTTTTGTATGTCAGTGCATATGTGTCGGTGTTTGTTTATGCAAACGTATGTAAAACTATGATATTAAATAAAAGCGATTTTATCATTTAAGCAAGTGTCATATCCTGTCCAGCTTACATGTTTTTACATAAAAGATATTATTTATTTGAATATTCATATTTTTAAAATCAGTTTTCAAAAAATAACTGTTTTGTTATTCCTTTCTGGTAAGTGATTTGTTTTGTTGAAAGTTGTTATAATGAAATTGCATCGTCTTCTATGCCCCGTGTGTTTTCAAGACATGGACAATCACGATTTTCCACAACATGATATATTTTTTTTTGTTCACCAAATACAAAACCAAAGAACCACTCAAGGTAGAGTGTTACTGCGAGGAGTTGTATTAGCGCAAGAAAGGGCAAGATAACAGAAGATATAGACAGATAAATCTAGACTTGAAGCGGTCAAGATTTAATTAGTGAATAAAATTTTAAAGCTCAGTCATAGATGTTAAGACCGGAAACCCACTATTAAACAGGAAACAAGGGATAAACCCCTACTCCCATTCAAAAGACCGGGTGTAGTGTGGACCAGACGATAGGTGAACCTATCTATTCCTATTGAGGAAAAGTAAATAAATAATTAGTAAATAAAGAGGTTAGGCGCAGTTGTTAGAAGTATAGAGTTAAAGTAGACTTTATAAGGAAACCCAATATGAAATAGGAAACAAAGGATAAACCTCTACTCCTGGTCAAAAAGTCGGGGACGAGTATGAACCTTGTAGACTGAGCAACCTTGGTCCCTTTGCCAACACTCCGCACCTTGTTCCGCTATCCATTCACAAAATATTCTCAGATAGGTGGTCCATACATCCCACTGTCCTTTTTGCCTTCGTTATGTCGTGTGGGTGTCAAATATTCCAAGCCTTCCTCCTGCATTAAGTATCCAAAAATTTTCGGCTGTCTTTTCCTGATTCTGAGTGGTATTTTTCTTTCCATTTTCTTTAGACTTCTTCATTCCTTACGCGCTCCGTCCATGCTATTCTTATCATCCTTCTGTGGGACCACATTTCTCTTACTTCGAATCTACTCTACATATGTGAAAAGCCTGTCTAACAATCTTTGCCAAATAGGGGAACTGATATCACATGACAATTCCACACTTTTTTCTTTGTTTGTAACGCAATTTTCCCCTTTCTTTATACTTTGCTTAGCTTTTGGAAGGCATATTTTGCTATTACATTGCGCCTTCGGATACCGGTGTCTCATTTTCTATCCTCTGTTAAAAAAAACTTCCCAAATATTTACACTTCTATACTTTGCTGATGTATGACATCGTATTTCCAATGATCAATTTAACTAATACCATTTTACGACAAATAGGGCGTCTGTTTCAAACACTGGTATCCAATAAAATAATATTTGAAGTAATAAAAATGTCGGATTAAAAATAAATCCATTAATACTTTATAAAAATAATTTGTTTTCCTTTCGGATATGAAATTCAGCAGATATGCTCTTTCGATAAAATGTGAACGAGAGAATACGCATTCCTTAAAAGGGTAAATTGAAATCTGCTGAACTATTACGATCTCTGGGACCGAGCAGTGTAAAGTACGACAGATCACACACACACACACACACACACACACACACACACACACACACACACACACACATATATATATATATATATATATATATATATATATATATATATATATATATAATTAACAAAACCTGAGACTTCAGAAAGCGATAGTAATATTTTATACTTCACAAGACCGATGAAATTCGGTTTTGATTCGTCATAACTCGCTGTTTCAAAACCTATATATATATATATATGTGTGTGTGTGTGTGTGTATGTGTGAGTGTGTGTGTGCGTGCGCGTGTGTATTAGTGAATACATTTGCTTTGATAAGTCCAAGGAAAAAATTCTTTCGAAACGGTCATCTGTATGAGGAAAACAGTTTGGATCTCATTAATTGTAATTCATATATATATATATATATATATATATATATATATATATATATATATATATACACACACACATATATATATATATATATATATATATATATATATATATATATATATATATATATGTATTATAGAATGAAATCCAAAGTTACCTCATTCGAATAGCTATTTCGACCCACAAGACTTGTAGGCCTTATCAACTGAGATTTGAAAAAATTTCTTTATATATGTGTGTGTAGAATGATATATATATATATATATATAGTGGGGAAACAAATATTCGTAGATAATGCAGAATTTTAATTTATTCTATTTCCAACTAATGAATAAATGGGATTTATTTTTATCAAACCAAATCTGTTTTTTATGCATGTTAGTTATTTTGTATATGTGTACAGTTAATTCTATATATATATATATGGCTCTGTGTTTCCGATGTTTTAGCAAACATTGCCCACATTGCTTGAGAAGTGAACAAACTGAAACAATGATATGCAATGAAATATAATCAGAGAGAAAATAATTATAGAGCCAGGAACAGACTTAGATAGATAGACATATAGATATATAGAGAGAGTGATAGACACAACCTGGCGAGAAAGAAAGAAAGAACTGGAAGGATAGATAGATAGATAGATAGATAGATAGATAGATAGATAGATAGATATGAATATAATAAGAAAGAAAGAAACTTTGACGATAGATAGATCCAAACTGTTGGTAGTGTGTGTGTGTGTGTGTGTGTGAGTGAGAGAGAGAGAGAGATGAACAGACTGAGGACAGAGAAAGAGAATGACGAACAGATTAGTGATAAATAGAGAGATAGATTAACCAAACTTTAATAGAAAAAGAGTGAGAGAGGAAGATGAATAGACTAAATGAATAGATAGAAGATATACAGATAGATCACACCTAATGGACACTGCACCTAACCTGCTGACCGCAGCTGCACTATAGTTGCACCTTTCTGGCTCGCACAGAAGTTATGAGGGAAAAAAATGTAAAATTCCAACAGGAGAAAAAAAAATGGTCATGACTCATTTTCAAATACCGATAAAATTGCTGTGAGAAAAGCCGACGGAGTTTTCTCTTCACTCTGAAAAATTCGCGCCAGGTTCCTTTGGCGGGAACAAACAGTGCAATAATGACGTAAGTATATTATACTGCAAGGCCTTGCCAGTTTTTGACACCGTTTGTGTGCAAGCGATCGCAGATGGAATGGGAGTTAGAAGCAAAGAATTATTGTCTTTGTGCAGTGGGTGCATCGCGTGGCAGGAGGTGCCATAATGGACAGATGTTGCAGGAAAGACAGATGCATCCGGTATATGTTAAGTGTTAACACTGGCACTTTATAGTTCTTATTATGTCTATTATTGTTTATATATATATATATATATATATATATATATATATATATATAATTTTCCCATATATATATATATAATTTTCCCATATATATATATATATATATATATATATATATATATATGGGAAAATGATATAGAATTTTTTATATATTAAGAACAATTTTGGGGAAAACTATGACAGAGTGTAAAAAGTTTTCGTCTGGCGCGTTGCGTTCTTCTGAATTTCATTGGACTAAAGTGACGCTTACATTGATGCGGCTACGCATGCGCACGAATGAGAGCGAACGCTGAGAATTCCCCTAATTCAATTCGAAACATGAACAGAAAAACGTTTTCTGAATAAAATGGTTATATCGTCTCTTTCATAAAAAATAAAAAATAACATTTTACAATACAATGTTTTTAAATTAAAATTAAATCAAATATAAATAGTATCCAAAACATGATGGTAATTTTTAAAGACATTAAAGATATATATATATATATATATATATATATATATTAAAGACATTAAGATATATATATATATATATTCATATATATATATATATATATATTATATTGAACAATAAAAAATATTAAAAAATTAAAATCTTCAGACACACTGGGTTGTAGATCAATATTCTTTCGTTTTTTTTTATTATTATTTCATTTAGATTCTTCGATTAGTTTCGGACAAAATGGCCATCATCGGGAGAAGAAATATTTCTGCTTGCTGGTAGCAGTAAACTACAGAAAATATAATATAATGATGAATATAAATATAATGATGAATATAAATATAATCATGAATAATATACACGGGATTGAACCAAATGCCGAGGACATAACACCAACAGAACCAATAAACACCGAATTATTGGCTATCCGTATGAATAGAGCAACCAACAAATTAGTCAGGTATGAATCACACCAGGAATATATTGGGATATGCCTGAAAATAAAAAAAAAACAAATGAAAACTACAGACAAAAGTTCATTTTCTCCATCAAGACATTCATTTCTGTAGTTTACTGCTACGAGCAAGCAGAAATATTTCTCCTCCCGATGATGGCCATTTTGGCCGAAACTAGCAGAGGAATCTAAATGAAATAATAAAAAAAACGAAAGAATATTAATCTACAACCCAGTGTGTCTGAAGATTTTAATTTTTTAATATTTTTTTATTCTTATATATATATATATATATATATATATATATATATATATATATATATATATATATATATATATATATATATATATATATATATATATTGTGTGTATTTAGGCAGTATATTTACATAAAATAAATAGACAACACTTCTCTATATTATTTAATGAAACGTGTATGAAATATATATATATATATATATATATATATATATATATATATATATATATATTAAAGACATTAAGATATATATATATATAATAGCTGGCCACTCATATTCGAGGATACCTGCCTGCTCGGGCAGCTAGCCAATTTATGATGATCAACAATCTGAACAACACCAGCACACTCAGACCCTCGGTCACGATGACGTGTCACTTCGTGCTAACACAGCGATCGACTGTCCCATTTGTTCAGTCTGCCCAATTTCACTCACAAAGCTTGGGTCAACCCGTGGTATGGTTTTCAGGGACTTTCCAAAGGTCTCGCACGCTGGGATCTCTTCCTCCAGCCCGATAACATCAGGAAGTCTCCTTCTTGACAAATCGACCATGGTGAGATTCGAACCCCGGGATTCATAGTCAGAAAGCGAACGTTCTAACCACTCGGTCAAACATAATCAAATAGATAAATGTACATTCAAATGTTCGCATACATCACATATATATACGAGTATATGATTGGTGTATACGGAATAAATTCCAATAACCAACAATTACTATTCTTAAAAGTGGGCTCAATATAGAGTAGAGTGAATATAATTATTTATTTAAAATTTATTACATAAATATGTTATAAAATCACTACAAAAATAGCCATTTTGTTTCAACACCTCTGGTGTCTTATCAAGAGATGATGTTGAATGTAGATTGTATTCAATATCATCACTTGTTAAGACACCGGAGGTGTTGAAACAAAATGGCTATTTTTGTTGAGATTTTATAACATATTTTTCTTATAATTTTAAATAAAATTATATATATATATATATATATATATATATATATATATATATATCCCGTGGAAGCCTGAAGTGGGAGCGAAACCGGTTGCTTCGCCCGTTTTTGATATGTCTGGTAATATTAAGCTTCACACTTTTATTTCTGTAATTAAATTTTGTACCTACAAAAATATCTTTAAAAATATATATATATATATATATATATATATATATATATATATATATCCTTTGGTGTAAGTAAAACAGTATCAGTAGCAGTATCCTTTGGTGTAAGTAAAACAGTATTATATATATATATATATATATATATATATATATATATATATATATATATATATATATATAGGTCCGCCAAAAAATGTGTAAGTTTCTTTTCATTTTCAATTCAACCTTTGGAAGTAAAGTCTGATGATCCAGAGCCCTTTAAAAGGGTTGTGGTGAAATACCTTATTACATGGAACCTTAAAGTGGTCTGTTTTATTCAAACATATTCGCTCTGAATTTACATTGAGCTCTCTGGATATCATCCTCCTTGGGTCTACCCATAAGGATTACCTAGTTTTGCATAAACTAAAAATATATATATATATATATATATATATATATACACTTTAGTGTAAGTAAACAATGCACAATGCAAAATAACAGGGCACACAATACCCTAAGCAACAGTACGTCTCGGAGAATCATGCACCACGCAACCGACGATATATATATATATATATATATATATATATATATATATATATATATATATAAGTTACGAAGAACTTGGTAAACCGAATGGGTAATTCCAAGGAGGATGAAATCCTGAGAGCTCAATGTGAATACAGAGCTAATATTTAATGAAAAAAGGCCACTTTAATGTACCATTACAATAATTTATTTCACCAAAATCCTTTTTGAAGGACTCCGGATCATCAGGTAACACTTCCAACAATGAAATTCCGTTGTTGGAATTGTTACCTGATGATCCGGAGTCCTTTAAAAGGATTTTGGTGAAATAAATATTGTAATGGTACCTTAAAGTGGTCTGTTTTTCATTATATATATATATATATATATATATATATATATATATATAACCCTAACCCTAGCTGATCGCTTCAAAATATGTGATAATCGCTGCAGATTTGTGCTTCTTCCACACACACTGAAACAACTTGGAAGAAAAATGCCCGATCGAACATCTCGACTTCTCTACTGCCGCAACCGTACTGTTCATTTTCAGACAATTTTCGGTTTTACATCAAACTTTAGACAAAGACAATCCATCACTGTCAGGATTAGACACACATACGAGGTTCAAACCACCCGCAACTCAGTTCGGATTGTTCCGACCAGTAAGGCAGAGTCTGAAATTACATTCTCTACATTTATCATGGTAGTATTTTTTGCCTTGCTTCCACATTCTGTAACACTCTGCACCTGAATCCTGCAAAGAGACTTGAAGTCTGACGTTGTCCGAATGAAATAGGGCATCCTTTGACAAATTCGGACGGCTTTCATCGATTCTTGCTTTAATCAATTCAACTGAGTACAGTACTTTTTAATATATAAATTTATTGAAGAAACTCATCATAAACAATGCTCTTCCAATTTCATCTTATACAAAGTGGTTAACGGTAACTCACTTCCCTTTTCTCCAGTACCTTTTTCTCTTTACATTGTTGTAAACAATACATTTTTCATTGTCTAAGGTGGTTCTTTTCGAAAATGCGTCTTTTTTTTTGTTGTGTCTGATCAAAGAATTTTAGATGGAAATTCGGACCATTAGAAAATTTTTATTTAAATCGTGGAGCATCTAAATATTGCCACACCCATAGGATATACGAGAAGCATCTCCCAGATATTCCGTATCATGTGACCTGTACTGGTCATTGTCAATACCTGCTGGCCCACCGAAACCTTCTCGGTTTTACAGATCAGAATTAACAATTCTAAATCTAGCGAACCAGTTACGTTTAGTATACTCAGCTAAGGCACCATCTGCATAAATCTATTTTGTTTCTGGTAGAGTGTTACTTGCCTATCTGAAAATAAAATGATTAATTCATTTTCTAGCAAGCTTTTGCAAGTTATCCAATGCCATAAAATACTTCTAGATTGTAAGAATTTGGGGGGGTGATAATTGGTTAGTTATACAAGTCTTACTAATTAACCCATATGTGGGGGGAAGAGGTAGCTTCATGCTTTTCTCAAGTGAGTGATTATAGCAAACTAAACGGGAATTGAAACTCGGCTCTCCGGTAAACAATTCTGAGCAATTAACCATTACATCAAACGCCCATCTAATCTTATATTAACTGGTGTTCTGAAGTGGTCACCCATCTAGGTAACGACCATGCTAGACGTTGCTTAACTTTCCTGATCGTACAGTTCCTCAACGCTATATGAACTTAACCTCTCCCGGAAATCCAACAATATCAAATGATGAAAAATGTTTCCATTTTCATTCATTTCCATTACCACAAACCGCATTGAAATATTACCTTTCAGAAATGTATGTCTCAAATTTCAGTCACGTGTGAAACTAAATCGCGTATTCAAATATTATGAAAAAACCATTCCAAAGGTGGTTATCGTAAAACTCTATGAACATTTGTTTCAAGCCAATGTATCTTTATTATACCAATTTTATATAATAATTTCTAAATAATTAGACACTGTCACTTCTTTTTCATGTGCCGTGTACCATCAGGACGTAAGTGATCATGGCTCTCCACATTTCCCTGTCCTTTGTGGCTCTTAATAATTTTTGTTTTTTTTATTATTTTTTCTTGTGCCCTACTTCGAGTTTCCATTTTTATTTTCTCCACTTTATCTGCTTTTCACACTGAGCAGAAATTTCTCCTTCACAATCAGGTCGTCCAAGTGTGTGTCGTATTGCAATTTGGGGACTACCTTAGGCCTCTTCAATTTCCGGAGAAAGTTTACATATAACCGGGAGGTGATCACTTCCGCAGTCGACACTTGGATAGGTTTCAACGCTAAATCGACTTAAACCCTTCCGGAAATACGGAAGGATTTGACTACGCACAAATCACCGCAAAAGTTGGGAAATAAATCCGATCGGTTATTATAAATCTAATGTTAGAATTTAGATTAATAAGAAAATACAGAGAAAATCGCCATTATTATTATTATTATTATTATTATTATTTTAAGCGTTTCACCCCAAGCAAGGCGGGAAGCCACTAGGATGCAAGGGGTTACAGAAAATTTGGAGCAAGATCAGATAGGAGTGATAGAGGAAAGGATGAGGAGAAGGATAGTGGATAGATCAAGGCAACTGGAGATGTCGATTGACATTACATTTGAATAGTTGGAGATTATAGCTCTCAGGGAAACAGTAATTGGGAAGGGAGTTCCACAGGCGAGAGGTGCGAGAGGTGCGAGACATGAAGCTATTGGAGTAGAAGAGACGGCTACATTTAGTAGTTTCGACAGTGAAAGGATGAGAGCGGGATGCCAGACTCGTGGGGCGCTTGAATTCATGAAGTCAGGGAACCAGTGAAAGCAGCTCCTCGGAGCAATTACTATGAAAGTATTTGTAAAAAAAGACAGAGAGAGGCGACGGCGCGTCTGTGAGATTATTATACTACTACCTTTTGTTATCTTAATCATTATTTAACAATGACAGCTGAACAAATTGAAATTTGTATTCTTTTACACTATTATTTACCCAATAGAAGGTCAGATAGCCACTCAAGGTAGAAGGCTACTGAATGAGATTTATTGTATTTATATATCCCTTTGGTATGAGTAAAACAGTGCCCAATGCAACATAACAGTACAATTAATTATATATTAATAAATATACGCACATAATACCCCACGCTGACAGTACCACTCAGAGTTTTATGCACCAATCATCTTAAAGACCCCTTTCTGCTTTCCATCAATGGCCGATGCTAACCACCAAGACAGTGATTCTTTGCGACTTCTCGGGCTAACATTCTAAGCTGACATGAAACGAAGAGATTATATTGAATCCATTGTTAGGTCTTCTAGAAATACCTGATAAAATCCAAAGGCGAATCAGCAATATTATTGGTCTGGATCTGACATCTCGGCTTCAGTCATTTTCCCACCGCCGTAAAGTTGCTTCCCTGTGACATTTTTATAAATACTTACATGGTAATTGTTCCGATGAGCTCTTCGCTATTATTGCTGTTTTATTCCCCTCCCCACACAGACAATGAATTGTATATATGTGGACTAGTTAGGATTTTCATAGATACATTGAAGTATTATGGTAGAAGTAGTAAGAAAGTTAAGTAAGAATGTGTTGTTTTGGTGTTAGGAATATTGTAGTATGTTTAGGTCAGTGTTTGTGGCTAGCTAAGTTTAAAATTAAAACAGAAGAAAACAGTCTTTTTCGCCATTCCCCGTGTTTGGCCTTGTGCCACATTTTCTGTATTTGAAGCGGAAATTAATATCGTTCTTCGTTATTAGAGTTTAGTTTTTTTAAATTGTCATCCCCACCCACAAAAGACAACGAAATTCTACATATGGGGACTAGTTAAGACTTTCATAGAGACAATGTGGTATTATGGTGGCTGTAGTAAGAAAGGTAAGTAAGAATGCGTTGTTTTGGAGTTAGGAATACTGTGGTATGTTTGGGTCAATGTTTGCGGCTAGCTAAATTTAACCCTTTGATTCCTAACCACCGCTTTACGGGTGGGAGAGAAAAATGACTTCATGTCCAGCTACCGGTTGAAGAGTGGGTAAACACTTGTAACTATTTTTTTTATATCTACTGCGAAACATTACATACCAAGAATTTGCGAATTTTGACTCAGGAGCTTAGGCAGAAGGGTTAAAATTGTTCAGCGAACGCAGGGTTCAAAGGGTT
>CAHIKZ030005477.1:62500-72500 GCA_903632075.3 Acanthosepion pharaonis
GTTTTTTTTTCTTTATAAATGATTTGCAAATACCGGTTTTTACTGTTTCGATAGAAAATAAAGGCGCAGTCGAGCAATGAATAGCGTCTCGGAGAGCCGAGTTCGAATTTCAGTCGAGTTCATTATATTCACTTGCGTGCTAATCTAATTGGGAAAGGTAGTAATTTATCTCTTCTTCCCCAGCTATGGGTAAATAGCAGGATAGACTGGGTTCCATTTTAGTCTAAAAGGAAAATTCTGAATTTAAACCACCCTGCAAAGGCGTAGCTTAGATGTGGCACAAGGCTGAAAGAGCAGTGCATCCAGTCAGGATCGAACACACTCTTCAGTCGTAAAATGTTTTACTAAGCATAGCTTAGATGTTTCACAAGGCCGAAAGTATGGGGTACCCACTGAGTATTGAACTTACTTTTCAGTCATAACTGTTTTAGGGATTCAAGCTTGTTAACCATTACACCACGCCTAGGAGCCCATGGCTGCAGTATATGTAGTGCTCCTATCACTATAATGGCTTATAGGTTTCGTGATCGTTACAAAATATTAGGAAAAACTATTTCTGAGGTTTTCCTCCAGGTTCTGTTGCATTAAACACACAATAGAAAACGCTCGTGGGTTCTTCTTATATGCATCGTTTCCCTTCAGGACATAAGCGATCATGGCTCTCTACAACTTCCTGTCTCTGAGCAACGTTTGAGAATTTCACACTCGTTGTCCCCGCCTCTGCTACCCCTTCACCCAAACGCATTATAGTAGGTTACTCGCTTGTTTCCTTTTGCCCATCTTTTTCTTCATTATGTCCTGTTAGTGTTTGATTTTCCACGTCCTCTTTCCTCATAATGTGTCCCGAAGATTTCAACTGTCATGGCCTGATCTTATGTATGTATCTGAGCCACTTCCGTTTTTTTTTTTAGAATTCTCTTCTTGCTCACGTGTTC
The DNA here is from genome assembly GCA_903632075.3 of Acanthosepion pharaonis. Taxonomy (NCBI): domain Eukaryota; kingdom Metazoa; phylum Mollusca; class Cephalopoda; order Sepiida; family Sepiidae; genus Acanthosepion; species Acanthosepion pharaonis. The sequence goes on from CAHIKZ030005477.1 coordinate 63,436, forward strand.
TCCACATGGTGGCTTAAGGTCACATGTCGTCACAAAAGCGATACTTATATCCAGTAAGAGGACCCAAAGAGCGTGAGTTCAATACCAGGTTAAGGCGGAGACAACATCAGTTCCCGTACAATCATCCGGTTAAGCAACATCGAACGTGGTGAGTACTTAGATAGGTGACCGCTTGAGAACACCAGCTGCTTTAAGTTTGGAAGTGCGGGTGGTGTAATGGATAATGGCTCGGAATTGTTAATCGAAGAGCAGAGTTCCAATTCCAGTTGGGTTCGGTACATTTACTTACGCGCAAGTACCCTTGGGGGAGGATTGAATCCACCTAGTCCCCCACCAGCTATTGGTTAATTAGTAAAACTTAATGATTAGTAATCATTATTATCACGAAAAATAATTCTTAACATCTAAATATATTTTCGTGCTATAAATGACCGGCAAAAGGTTTATAATTCCTAGAAAACAAATCAACCAATCAAATAATTCCATTGTTTACTCAAATTTTGTTACATAAATTTAATAGAGCTTTTTTTAAGGTTCCAGCTATTTATAATAAATGACACCTTTTAACCCACCCTCCTCCCAAGGAGAGAGAATATAATTATGATGCTAAACTCTGTACTGACACGATATACCGGATGTAACGGCAAAATTGTCCAAATTAGTGTTACAGCTTAATTATTCATCCAACAAAAAGTTTAATATCTAAACAACCACTTAGCCATCTTGACACTAATTCTAAGAATCAGTAAAAACCATTTGAGTTATTCAAATAGAAATAATCGTTTTGTGTCAGACCCACTGTCTTCCCAACTGAGCAATGATGAGAGGAAAAAGATAATTCAGGCCTTCAGTAATGGCACCAATGTTCATAATCTGGCTTCCATTCTTCAAATTCCAATCAAGACGGTAAATACGCTTAAAAAAGAGGGAACAGTAGAAGAAAACTGGATCAGGAATTCACAACAGAAAGAGGGATCATTATTCAACTTAGTGCTAAAGAGATCAATCAGAAATGATCCAATTCAATTCATAAGACGTTTGGCACGTGAGAGAGGAGTTTCACCTATGACAGTCCAAAGAGAAGGGAAAAAAGACTTGAAAATGAAATCATACGTGAAACGTGTGAGGCACCTTGTTACTCCAGAACAGAAAGTTAGAAGGTTAGAGAGAGCTAAGATCATCTTGAGTAAGGTGGAAATGCTCCTGGAATTATATATATATATATATATATATATATATATATATATATATATATATATATATATCGAATTTATTTCAATCGTTCATGAACAATTTAGCTACGGTTTAATGTGTTATAGAGTGCAGTAATTTTAATGTGATTTTCAGTAAACAATGCAAATTTTAAAATATTTTGTCTTATATAGTGTTATATACACTTTTATCGATTTTTTTTTGTTTTTATTAATTAGTATCTAACAAATTTTATCTATTGAGTAGCCATTTTTTGTAATCTTTTACAATTTTTTTACTTAATGAATACAGTAATAGAAATTGTATGCCTTGCTTGTGATGATTCTTAATTGATTTCTGGTTTGAATATATTTTATATTTCTTGTATCTAATGCACAAAGATATCAACTTTATTCAGATTTTTTCTTGAAATAGTAAAATTTGGAAGTCAATTTGTAAGCAAAAACCTGCAGGAATTATTTCAGACGGTTTTGAAAGTAGAGGCTCCAAAATTGGTAAAAGCTATTAATCTAAACTTTGATATCAGTATGTGTAACACATCAAACCCCAGAAAGTAAAAATTCAACCTGAATCACTCTGGCAACGGTACTCACTACATCCGCCTATAGAACTACATCTTTGTCGCATTGAGTCTTTTCGTACATCTGTAAGAAAATTGTCCAACATTCACCGCCATGCGGGGTGGTGGGTAGATAATTACCGTATTAGACGGCATATAAGACGCATGGTGTATAAGACGCATCCCAATTTCAGCAGGGCAAATCAAGAAAAAATTAGTAATTAGTAAAATTAGTAGTAAATGGTACAGCCTAGGCTATATTTATGAAAAACAAATATATATTTTCGTAAAACAAGCCATGATTGCATTTAAACGAAAAATAATAGTGTTGTGTCGGAGACCTACCACCCCTCTTGAAGATGAACTTGTCGGCGTCTGTAAACAAAGACTTTAAATAGTGGCATGTCAGTCGACATGAAGATAGCTAGACAGAGAAGTTCTTAGCTGAGCTAGTTATTGAATACTCAGGCGATTTCTGTACCTATTTACCAACCTATTAAAACCCTTTTTATTGTTACGTGTTATTTGGCGTTTGTCTCTACTAACCCCAAATCAACATCATAACAAATAGGAAAAAAAAACACGAGCCTATAAAAACTTCATTATATCCAAAGGTAAGAAAACAAAATAAAAATCAAGTAATTATTACAATTGAGCAAAACAGTACAGTACCATTAAAATTTTATTCATCTTCAAATCCATAAAATTCGTCGTCTTCATTATCAAAACTCTTATACTCATTTTCAGTACTACTATCATGGAATAATTAGGATATAAAAATTCTGATTGTATTTATACCAATGCAAACGGAAGTTATCGCAATAAAAATATTAATGAAACAAATATATCTTACAAATATATAATTTGAATTTATTGCATATAATTTTAGTGAAACAAAGTACTAATATTAAACGTTATAAAATTAATATAATGAATATTATCAATGATAACACTTTTAATCTGCATAATAGCCTTTTAAATAATGACAATAGGTATATGAAAGTTACTCTATAGTCTAAGCTAACAGGAGCTGCCAGGTAGCTAATTTCGGCCGACTATCGCGAATTTTAAACCTACATATGGCATATAAGATGCAGAGGGATTTTAAAAGATATTTTTAGTAAAAAGAATTGCGCCTTATACGCCGTCAAATACGGTATATAACATTTCAGCGTTCTCTTCTTTGTTTCTTCAGAAGATTTAATACTTTGCTTAGTTTCTGGAAGGCATCTTTCGTTATTCCGATGCTTATCGCCCCTACCGTTGTTCTTTCCGTTATGTATTGTCGTTTAAATTTCTAGATATAGTTCTTAAATTTCCAGAGCTGCTTGATTGTCTCCAATTCGAAGTTCACACAGTCGGTCGCCTTTCTTGCTAACGTCCAGGCATTCTGTCTTCTTATATTTGATAGTCTATTCTTATCACTATCCCTTGCTCTATGAGTTTGTTTTTTTTTTTTGGGGGGTGAGGGGGGGTGAGGGGGTCTACCATCAGTAGAGTGTCATCTGTGTAATTTATAGTGTTTAAAACTATGTCTGCCAATGATAAATCAAGGTAGGCCTTCTTGTTTTCTGGGGATCATGCATGGGTTAAATAGCACAATGAAAAAACGCGTCCTGATGTCATAGAATGATGTTAGTTACAGAATAAACAGTAAGGAAAATGAACGACAAAGTAAAAAAAAAATGTTTCGTGTGACGCGTTTCGACCTTTAGGACTTCATCAGACTAAAATGTGCACGAAGGAGAGGTAACGCTGAAATTTTAAACTTTTAAATTTCATTTTTAGTATGTGTTTGGATATAGAGTCTAGTCAACTTTATTTAGTTTTTTTTCTTTTTTGTTTATATATGTATCACTTTTGTTACTAACCATCCCACATTATGATTATCGAAGATCTGCAGAGAAAGGTTGTAATAACCTGTATGCAAGTTTACTGAATAGGATTAAGCAATCAAAGCACTTTCTATATAAGTAAATTGCTTTTTCTTTAATTAAAATATTATTTTTGAAATCTAAATTGTGGTTAGACTCATTACGGTGAGCAATTTATGCAATGAGTGTCTTGTTTTTTAAAAAATCTCTTTTGTCTTCATATAATTCTTTATTTAAATTCGTTGACGTTTCACCTATATATTCCTTGTGACAATCATTACAGGTGATAGAGTAAATTCCTCCGTCAAGTTTAAGCTTATTATTATTTTGTTTTGCATTAAGTCTTTTATTGTTTTAGAAGTAGCTGTAACAAATTGTATATTAAGCTTAAATTAATTATTTTCAGTTGCAGTTGTGATATAGTTAGTTGATAAAATAACTTTTTTGATTTGTTGGGTCTGTCAGAATGGCCCACTATTTTTAAATATTTTACCAACCTTTTGTCTCGTGTTGAATATGAAATAATTAGGGTATTGGAGAAGCTTAAAAGTACGTTCAATGTATTTCTCATCTTCATATAAATACTGTGGACTACAAATTCTGAACCCTCTTAAATAGTATCTGATTATTATTCCAAATTTAATCTGTTGTTATGGTGAGAATAGAAATTTATGAGATCATTTTTATTAGTTCATTTGCGATTGACAACAGAATAAAGAGAACAGGAAATGGGATACTAACGCGAATAAATCGCAAGATCTGTCAATAAGCGGCTGAATGCATCGGTCGAGACAAAACCTGAGAATAATAATAATAATAATAATAATAATAATAATAATAATAATAATAATAATAAATCGAGAAGTATAATAGTCAGTTGAAAGTATTAGAAATAAAATAAGGATATCCATCTATAGAATGGAAAGGAATAGGACAATATTTAAAAATACTTGAAGTAGGTTAATTTGGCGTTTTCAAATGTGCTGAGTGGAGGGGCTTTTTACTCTTTCTCTTTCTATGTGCTGTGTTTTTTTTTTTTTTAGGATGTAGGCGATCATCGCTCTCCACCTCCCCCTATTCTTTGTAGCTCTCAACAAGTTCCTTTCCTCCGCCACCTCCCCCAGACCACGTTCTGTCATCCACTTGCTTAAGGAAGCTAAGTATGTTATGCATTGTTTTCACTTGTTTCTCTTTCCCTCTATCCGACCCGTGAGTATCAGATTCTACAGGCACTCCTTCCTCATTATGTGTCCCAGAAAATTCAGCTGCCTCTCCTTGATGTTAAGTATAAGCTTATTCCTTGTTTGCTTCCTCTTTAAGACCTCAACGTTGCTCAAACGCTCGATCCATGATATCCTTAGCATCCTTCTGTAGAACCACATCTCTCTAGCATCGAGTCCATCTTTGAGGAAATAGTCTAATATTCGCTGCCGTAAAGGAGGACATACGTTACGTAGCAGCTCAGTACTCTTTTCTTTTTTGCCAAAGAAATCATCCTGTCTCGCAATACTCTGCCCAGCCTATGAAAGCTCAAAAAAAAAAATGGATAACATTGTTTGAATCTTTTTAGGATTATTTTTTAACCTTTTATTTTGATATTTGTATTGGGTGTGGTACTAGCGACGTCCTAAAATACTAGTCTTTGAACAATAAATCAAATGCTTCAATTCGGCAACTATATTTAAAATCCAAAGAATTCTTGCTGAATGTACTTTGAAATATTTCTTTACTCAAGTCATAATGTAACGTCATTGGAAGGCTAAAGTAAGATAATTACTAATTTTCGAAAATTACAAAAGTCCGTATGCCAACAAAAATATGCTACGTCAGCAATTATTAAACAAAAAGAATATTGACTATATTCAAAATTACCTTTAGAATGACTATATTTTTTACGACAGTCTATATTTAGTAACATGTATGTAGTTTCAAATCAATACCTCAACTGCAAAGAAACAGTAACATTTGAAAGTTGTGGGCGTGAAAAAATACACCCCGCCTTGCCTGGGAGAAGTTTCATTCATGTGAATAGTTGGGCACGAGAGATTTTACAAGTTTACAACCATATTAAATGGCAGAAAAATAAAATTATCTTATCACAGAAGCATTTAGCGCAATCTCTCTCTCTCTATATATATATATATATATATATATATATATATATATATATATATATATATATATATATATATATATATATAACAGAGGATATCTGTGTGCCTGTCAGTCAGTGTGTGATACCTTTTCAATCGAGATCCATCCAACCGATTTTGACCAAACTTGGCGCATACATTCTACATTGTAAGAGATAGGTTTTTAGCATAAAAAATCGATAATTTTTACAAAATCAATAATCACTAAAGTCGATCAAAAATCTATAAATTCAATTTTTTTCTTTGATTTCGTTCAAACTTGGTATGCAGATTACTTATATCATGACGAGCTCACCGATACCTCATTTTTATTTCTACGCCACTGCGTTTAGCAAATAACCGCGAAAAACGAAAAATCGATTTCAACACAAATTTTAAACTAGAAATTCCCTCAAGTTTCAAGCAATCTGATACAAACTTCACGATAAGTTGATTATTTAACAGTCATTTTACCTGATAACTGAGTCCACCCATATAGTGAAAATCCGCGTAAATAGTGAAAAATGGCAATTTTTACTGGTTTCTTTCTTATTTTTCGTTGATCTTTCATCCAATTTTCATCAAACTTAACAATTGCTTTATAAATGTATCCTCCCTGGTAGCACACTGCCAAATTGAATTTGAAAAACTCCAAAATAATTGTGGTCTGAAGTGGGACTTCATGTTGCCCGTTTTACCCCTTCATGTCCTCAGCTAACTTCGACTGAATAAATACAGACTACTTCTGTTATATCAGTAACTGCGTTAATTCAAAATGTTTTTAATGATGAACATAGTCTCTGTTATATCTAAATATGATGCTGTTTGTGCTCCATTCTAATTGAACGCTTTTTCTGATCGACCAGCTGGCTATGGCTGCGCGTATGCTATATTCCTGACTAATCAAGTTTTGAAGATTATGATTTGAACCCTGTCTGCAAGATATAAACACAACCTCTTTTCTCGGCTATGATGTCTGTAGAAAGTATGAGAGAGAGAGAGAGAGAGAGAGAGAGAAGAGGGTGCAGCTGAGGGAGGAGTGAAAGACTAAAAGTTATACAGCAAATGGAAAAGGTCACATGCAAGAAAGTGATATAATGTGTCTAGGCGAGTGCTGGGAACAAGGGACATAACTGTCTCGTCGTCTTTCCATGACATAGCCGAAAATGGTTTCCTTTTGTGTTTTATCATAATCAGTATTTTTTCTAGTGAAGCCTCTGTAATTAACCTTTTTTCCGACGTTTTGTTCATTCCCTGCCACATCGGTAACTCTTTTATTTTTTTTTTTTTTTTTTTTTTGCCTGCACAGGCGTATCGAGTTTTTAGAAATTGTCCTACGGACGTTCGATTCAAGATGGCTTCTTCCTACAGCTTTGCGCTGTTGTTATCTATATTTTGTGTAGACGCTTCAGCAGGCTTCATCACTTTTCACCCATTTGCGAAAGTGGAGAAAGGAAAATAAATGAAGAGACGTTTCCCTATGGACCCTCGTTGCTGGCATTAACAAGGACAAGCATCAGGGTGCTGTGGCTGAGTCGGAACAGCAAGGAGCACAACAACGTCGCATGACACAAGTTGGCTTCCTTGCGCGCCACGGCTTGGCTGAGTCGCACTAGCGTGTTCCTCGCTAAATATCATGCAGAGCTGCCGTTGGTGGGAATGAAGACGCAAGCAACAATGGCGACAGAAGGACGACTAAGGAGAGCGCGGTGTGTGTGTGCATGTGTGTGGCAGCTTATTTGAAAAAGGACATTATCTTTTTGAAAGAGATTCACATTAATCTGAAGCATGCCCCTTCTTAGATTGGCTAAAGAAAGCCGGGGTGTCTAGACAGTATTTAGAGAATAATTAATTAATTAATTTCTTTTTAAAAAAAAGGGGGCGTGAGTAACCCACAAATGAGAGCAGAAACGTCTCTTAAAACACCGACAATAATTAATGCCCACCCGCACAGATAGCGATAAACATCTATAGAGGTACACCCTATCGTAGTCGAATACTTATACACACTGGCGTGCGCATATAAACATATATAAACCCACAAAGCCGAATAAATATGGACGTTGTCTCACACAGATATTAACTGAATTTAGAGCTGAAATAATATATGTATAATATTTGACCTGTGCGAATAACAGAGAAATACTAGTTAAAAAGAATTTGCAAGAAAGTACATTTCCGATGTTGCTATCCGAAAAGGTGTTGCTTGTTTTAACCATTAAGCTACGTACTTATGGGTATGCTGCAGATAGATAGATAGATAGATAGATAGAAAATTTAAATAGATATATTTGAACATAGATAGATAGATAGATAGATAGATACAAAATTTAAATAGATATATTTGAACATAGATAGATAGATAGATAGATAGATAGATAGATAACGGGACGTGATTTTTACGATGTATGAATCCAGTAGTTCTGTTCTGACCGGTCATATGATTTAATTACAATGCTGAAGAATTGTGCAGAACCAGTCATACTTTTCGAAGAGCCAAATATAGAGTACTAATGCACATGGGTGACCACAAGATCCCCAAACGACCCTCCACAAGGATATATATATATATATATATATATATATATATATATGTGTGTGTGTGTGTGTGTGTGTGTGTGTGTGTGTGTGTGTGTGTGTGTGTGTACAAGAAATAGATTAAGTCCGACAATTATTGTTTATACGATATTTTTATAGATAGAATTTTTAATTTTTTTTTTTTACAGTATTAATTACGTTTACCGGCTTGAATGTCCGAGAAATTTCGTAGAAAATATGCATTTTCCAAATTTCTCGAACATTCAGGCCGGTAAATGTAATTAATACTGTTTAATTAAAAAAAAAAACAGAGCATTTACTTAAATAAATTGTATCTATTAAAATAATGTATAAACAGAAAATATATTAAATAATTGTCGGACTTAGTCCATGTCATTGTATATTGTCATTGCTTATGCTATTTCGTGAGCAGATATGATCAATTTTGAAAAATCGTCGGATTTTGGACTTTGCTAACCAGACGCTTCTCTGTAGCTAAGTGGTATAGCACGTCAGATCAAGTGACGGTTCCGTGTAGAATAAGATTCCTGTTGGAGAACGCATTTTTTCTACGAAATTTCTCGAACATTCAGGCCGGTAAATGTAACTGGTAAAAAAGCAGAGCATTTACTTAAAGAAATTGTATCAACTAATATAACGTATAAACAGAAAATATATTACTTATACTATTTACATTATTCGGATTGTTATCCTCATCTTCATTGCCATATTTACAACGTTTCGGCCGTT
>CAHIKZ030005477.1:77500-92500 GCA_903632075.3 Acanthosepion pharaonis
TTTCGAGCAGATATGAACATTCGAAGGAAATCATGAAAATTTGTAGTTTAAAAGCAATAAATCGACCTTACTAACCAGACGCTTCCTTCATAATTAAACTGGTATAGCACGTCAGGCTATATGTATAAGATACAGATTCGATGCCTGTCGGAGAACGCATACTTTCTATGAAAATTTCTCAGACATTCAGGCCGGTAAATTTTGTTAATACTGTTTATTAAAAACAGCGGGTGTACTTAAATATTTGTGTCTATATAAATAAAGTATAACAATAAAATATATTAAATAACTGTCGGATTTAGTCATTATATATATATATATATATATATTCATTATATATATATATATATGTGTGTGTGTGTGTGTGTGTGTGTGTGTGTGTGTGTGTGTGTGTGTGTGTGTGTGTGTGATAATTATATACGCCCTCTAAAAAAATACATATAATATGGATGACACATATATACGCCCCCGAAAATTAAAATTCGGTCTAGCACTTTAGAGGGGAAAACGCGAATGTGTAAACAGTGACTGCTGCTGATGATGCAAATGCTCTTCTATGAATTGAGCACTCTGGGTCACTGGAGTGTTTCTTCTAACATAAATACGTAAAAATTCACCTTCCTCTCTGCCGTGAGCTGATAGCTCAAGGGAAAAATCTACGACAGATGCCAAATTGGTTGGGTTTCGATCGGATGTCTAGCCACAGTGATGAGCTGTGATACAGCGAAATAGTATGTCTGTGGATCACACACACACACACACACACAGATATATATATATATATATATATATATATGGTTGCAATAACGTCCCTATGCATTTACTCAGAAGTTAATCTGGCGAATAAGAGAGGTTTAAGCGATATATTATCTAACTTAATGTGGGATATCTGTCGGCTTGTTTTCGAGTGTCATTTTTAACAATTTTCTCACTATTTTAATAAGAAATTTCTGGACTGTTGATTAAGGGGTTTGTCTTAACTGTTATTGAAAATAACTATCTAGTAACTTTATTTTCATATATATATATATATATATTGCTGTTACACACGGTACATGTATATATATATATATATGTGTGTGTGTGTGTGTGTGTGTACAAGGTGTATCAAAAATACTTTTACAAAATTTTGGGCCAGGTTCCTCACACCAAGACAAGAAGAAAAGTCCATATAATCCTATGTTCGCAAATCCTTGGTTTTTTTCTTTTTGTTAAGTTTAAAGGTTTTCCGTAGATGGTGCTGTGTTGCTGTGTAGACTAGGTTGCATTTGTCATTCTTGTACATTTGTGTCTAGTCTGTCTTCAACGTTCAACTTGTGTAGTAGTGAGTTATCTGAGATGTGTTCCATTTAACAATATCAGAATATTCATATCGTGAGCAGGCACATATGATTTTTTTATACGGCTGCGTGAATGGTAATGGACGCGAGGCTGCATTGGGTTTCCAGAACGAAAGCAGCCGAATCATCCAACCATTGCTGCTGTTTATCTTTACGTTCCTGAGACAGAGTCCGTGGCACCAGAAACTATGGTTCGAAGATGACCGAGATCCTCCCGTACGCCTGACCACCAAAAACACATTTTAAAGGCTGTCGGAGACGATCCAGGTATCAGCACAAGTCATAGTACCGCACGGAGGCTACTTCAAGAACAGCTCCTGTATTCGTATCATTTTCAACGTATGCAGGGTCCTTCACCCTCTGATCACTCTACAGGAGAACTTTTGACGATGATTTATTGCAAATACTGCCGATCCGTTGTTTGTCTTGTTTACGGATAAGGCAACATTTACAATAAATTGAATAACAAAATTACACAACCAACTTTTGTGGGTGCATCGAAATCCACATGGTACAATACAAGCTAGACATCAGAATCAGTTTACGATTATTGTGTGGGCTGGATTTGTATGTGACTGTCTAGTAGGTCCCTTTGTTATCCCAGCACGTCTTACAGGAAGAGTCTAACATGGATTTATTTCGAACACACTTCTTGACATGATAGAGGATGTACTCCTGCTAATACGAAGACGCATGTGGTTCATGCATGATGAGACCTCTTAGTAACATTGCGTACGATGCATTGGGTGCCATCTACCATGAAAGATTGGAGTTTTATCTGTGGAGCCATCTAAAACAATTGATTTATGCAGCAGGCATTAATTATGCAGAGACACTTCATCAACGTGTTTTGGGTGTCTGCGAAAGCATTCGACCCTGTATGGAAGGATCAGCCAGTCAGTGATCCGATGAATGCATGCGTGTGTTGTAGCAAGCGGGGGACATTTTCAACATATAAGATGCTGTGATGAAGTACAAGGATGGCTTTTTGGGTATATATTTAAATGAACATTTTACTTAGTTTTGATGTCAAGAACCCGCACCAAAAGATAGTAAATATATTTTTGATACCATATATATATATATATATATATATATATATATATATATATATATATATATATATATAAAGACATTTTATGTTTAACATTCTTTTTTATAGATACACGTATTTAAGTAAATGCTCAGTTTATAATAAACAGTATTAAATAACATTTATTATAAACAGAGCATTTACTTAAATACTTGTATCTATAAAAAGAATGTTAAACATAAAAATGTCTTTAATAAATTGTCGGACTTTTTCCAATTTAATGTATATATATATATATATATATATAGAATATCGCCTATAGAGTGCTGATGTTAATAAAAATAGTGTTCTGTATATGATAATAAATATAAAATTATATTATCAGTATATATATATATATATATATATATATATATATATATATATATATATGTGTGTGTGTGTGTGTGTGTCCTCACCGGTAGAAAAACACTATGAATCAGAACTGACGATGAAATCGGGTATGAAACTCAATTGTGATACTGGTGAGATATATATATATATATATATATATATATATATATATATATATATATATATATATACATAATATCGCCCATAGAGTGCTGATGTTAATAAAATAGTGCTCTGTGTATTATAATAGATACAAAATTATATTATCAGTAAATGTGCTATATTTATGGGATAAAGTGCTCAATATCAGAGATACATCCTTTGTAAATATAAAAGTGAACATAGAAGTCAAGACTTAGAGGCGACAGTCTATTTCATGCCGGACGCAATCATCAGGCCACCTGATATCTTATATATATATATATATATATATATATATATATATATATATATATATATATATATATATTTGTGTGTGTGTGTGTGTGTGTGTGTATGCGTGGGCATAAAAATTAACCTTTATCGTTCTTTACCTCTCTCCTCTCTCTCTCTCTCTCTCTCTCTCTCTCTCTATATATATATATATATATATATATATATATATATATATATCCTGTTTAAAATGTTCTATATATTTTCGATAATGCCACAAGTGGTTACTGCGAGTGAAAAAAAGATGAGAAGACTTTACTGAGGAGAAACAAAAATAAAACAGGATTCAGGAAGACAGAAATAGCGATTGACGTTGCGTTAATTTTTGAAGAACGTAGATGCCGGGAAAGAAAGAAATTGGATGAGAGTTCTACAGACGAGAATTGCGAGAAACGAAACTATTAGAATATCATCCTTAAGTTCCTGCAGCTGAGGTACCAACGGGTGGGGACGCTCATTAGTACGATTGCCGTGAAAATATTTTTAAAAATGTTAGAGGGAAACCATGTCATGATAATTGAAGTCGAGATGCCAGGTCCATATCAATTACATAACAGACCCTTATTTGGATGTTGTCAAGGATCTCGTGAAAAGCTCTAGACCAGATATGGCAGGAATATTTAAAGCACGGACGAATGGTAGATTTATAAATGTGCAAGATGGATTCTGAGGAAAAAAAATATCCGGCATAACACAGTAAATCAATTCCCCGAGCAACAGACTTAGCATCAGTTTCAATCGATATGTGAGGTTTATTGTCTTTCCATCTCACTAAATTTTTTCATTCTCTTTCACTCCCATTAACTCTATGTCTTAGTGGCTTTATTACCTTGCTTGGGATGAAATGAATTAAACAAATTTCAATCAGTGTTCTCTATTTTAAATATATCTTTTTTTTTTATTTTAAATTTTACTTTTACATGTTATATCCTCTTTGAGAAAGATATGAATGCGCCTCATCTCTCCCCAGCTATGGGTTAATTAGCAGGACAGATTGTAGTAGCAAGCGGGGGAGGGTGTATTTTGAACATTTCTGATGTGTTGCTGTGATGAGATATATGATTTGCTTTTTGACAATTTCTCGGATATTCAGGCCGGTAAATGTAGTTTAATACTGCTTATTATAAACAGAGCATTTGCTTAAATATTTGTATCTATAAAAAGAATGTATAAACATAAAAATGTCTTAAAATAATTGTCGGACTTTGTCCATTTCATAATGTGTGACGTCATTTGTTTACATTTGGATACAAATCGAGCAGATATGAATGGACGTGATAAAATCATTGAAAATTGTAGTTTAAAGTAAATCGATCTGGCTAATCGAAACGCTCCTCTGTGGCGAAATCGGTAAAAGCACGTCAGGCTATATGACGGTTCTGTATAGGATACAGGTTCGATTCCTTTCAGAGGACGCATATTTTCTATGACACTATCTCAGACATTCAGGTCGGTAAATGTTGTTTAATACTGTTTATTATAAACAGAGGATTTACTTAAATATTTGTATGTATAAAAAAGAATGTATAAATATAAAAATGTCTTAAAGTAATTGTCGGACTTTGTCAGTTCAATTATATATATATATATATATATATATATATATATATATATTGGTGCGCGATTTAGGTTTCTCTGATTTTTCTTGGTCATCGGACACAAAGTATATATGTTTTTATAAAGATATACAGATGTCAGATGGGAGGAACGATGCTTCCTAGACTAATGTGACAACTGTGTATTTTTATAAAAACATAAGATATAGTTTTTGTCAATGAGGTGGGAAACCAGCGAAACCTAAGTCGTACACCTAAACGTAGGTATTTGTATATGTATATTTATTAATATATATCTTTGCTCTGTATAACCACATCGAACACTGTTGTGTTTACACCTCATGAATAAATTTAATGATTATTTATTTGCTTGCCTGTGTATGCACGCCAACACGCGCGTATGCGGTTACTTATATCTGGTCATCATCCAGTCTTCTGTAGTTTCCAGGTATCTTCGAAAACCGATTGTTGCAGTTTTGTAAGGCAGTTTGAATTAATCCTCTGACCAGGACACATACAGACCTCTGGATAATACATAAGCCTTGGGATGATGCATGCGGTAGCAAATGATAAGCTTCCTCGTTTTGACATCCATTTGCTTAATGTCAGCGATGATCCAATTAAGGCTGTTAAAACTATATTACACCACAGGGACAGCCAAAGTGTTTACGGCTCATATTCTGTTTTGTGAATTCAAATCGGTATTTAACATCAGAGACGCATATGCCTGTAATATTCTTTTCTTACTTTCTCCTTTATTTGGGTATGCAGTATTCCATCTCCTTCGCTGACCCCTTCGAGATGCCATGTCAGGGCCGATAACATAACAGAACATTAAGTATCTGTCTATATTTCTGAGATGAGGTATTATGTACACTACATTATTCGGACTATTGTCGTCATCTTTGTTGCCATATTTATCACAACGTTTCGACCGTTATATGCCCCTTGCCTTCTTCAGGTGGTTGGAATGTCGAACTGAACCCTTTATTTCTTAATAAGAAATTATTAAGAAATAAAGTGTTATTCCTGGACCTTTTATTTCTTAACGACACGTGACACAAGTGGATAAAGAAAAAAGACTCTAAATGAATTCGGTGAGATAAAAATAAAAAAAAAATAAAATGTATAGATATTGTCGAATTCTTAATAATCATGATATTCTTCCTGGGAATGAAGTCATCTCTACGAGACTTGTGTATGCTTCTTGGTATCGTTCATAACTCGAAGGGTAGTCACTGGATCTAACCAACGTCATTTTCCACTGGATAAATAACGTATAAAGATGTTGATTAGATTCAGTGAATAAAGATGTTGGTTAAATCCAGCGACAGGACCCAAAAGAGTTGTGAGTTCAATACTTGGTTGAAGCAGTGGAGAACTTGGAGAGGTGAATTAGCAGGAGATAACTGATAACTGATATCCATTAGACATGGCACGTGGAACTAGAACAATCTACCCCAGTGAGCGAAATAAAGGATTCAGTTCGACATTCCAACTAACTGAAGAAGGCCGGAGCGTACAACGTCTGAAACGTTGTAATAAATATGGCAACAAAGATGACAGCAATAGTCCGAATAATGTAAATAGTATAACAGAACCTGTTTGTCACGAATCACATGATACAAAAGAGGAGCTCTAGACCAGATGTTGCAGCAATATTTAATTTAATGGTAGATTTATAAATGTAGTAGATCGATTCTGGGATCACTTCCCCAGGCTGATATTATCAAGAAGAAATCAACCATGATGAGATTCGAACCCGGGTCTCATGACCAAAAAAGCAAACGCTCTAACAACACAGTCACGCGCCCAGCGTTTTTGTATCTATCTACAAATCTATGTGCACCTGTGTGTTCATATGTCTATAGATCTGTAAATGTTTGTGTCTACACCAACGATGTTTAAATGTCAAAAGTGTAGACATGAAACTCATTTGGCTTGAAGATTTTTTTTCACTGTTCTGCCATTCTCACCTGGAAGCCATTCTATGGGCCCCATCTTAAATAAGACATAAGCACAATCATTGAATTTCGGTCGGCCTCTGTTTTTCACTCTTCGCTTCACACTAAATCAATCGAAAAATAAATGCGCCGATAAATAAATGCCAAAAGGCACCGAAATATCTAAACAAGAAAGGATTGTTGCCCTTGCTTTTTTTCTTTTTCTCTCTCATCCTCACTTTCTATTTTCTTATATACCTTCTTTCTTTTCTTTCTTTTCTTTCTTTCTTCTCTATTTTTCTTAAATTGTTTTTTTATCTTTCTTTCCTTTTCTTCTTTTGATTCTTTCTTGGCTTCTTTCTTTCATTGCAATCTTTCTTTTTTTCCACTATTTGCTTCTTTATTTCCTTCTTTCTGTAAATTTTTAATAATGCATTTGTTTTTTTTTCTTTTTACTTCTTCCTCTTATTTATTTGTTATTTTTTCTTTTCCCTTCTTTTCTTCTTCCATTTTTTTCTTTTTTTCCATTATTTCATTCTTTCTTTTCTCTCTCTCTCTCTCTCTTGCTTTCTTTCGTTTTTGTTTCGTTTCACTTTCTTTGTTTCCATTTTCTTTTTCTTCTTTCTTACATTCTCTTTTTCAATCCTGATTTATTTTTCAATTATTTCTTTCTTTCTTCATTTTTTCTTTCGTTCTTTATTTCTGTCACTTTTTCTTTCATTTTTTTATGCTTTCATTGTCTCTCATTTTCTTTCTATTTATTTCTTTCTTTTTCATTCTTTTCTTCATTTTTTCATCCATTTTCCGTTTTTTTTTTCATTCTCTCTTATTTTGTTTCCATCTTACTTTTTCTTCTTTTCTTTCTTTCTTTCTTTCTTACTATTTTACATTTCTACTTTCTTTTTTCTTTCCCTATTTCTTTCTCTCTTTTATTTATTTTTTGTTTAACTCTTTCCAACATTTCTTCATTATCAGTTTCTTTCTTTCTTTCTTTCTACTTTTTACACTTCTTTCTTTTTTTTCTCTATTTCTTTCTCTTTTTTCTTTATCCTTTTTTTTTTAATTCTTTCCATCATTTCTTCATTTATCAGTTCCTTTCTTTCTTTCTTCTTAATTTAACGATTTTCCTAGATTTTCGAGTCATGGCGAAATATTGAAAATAAAGAAAAGATAGATTTCAATAATAGAAGTAATCTCCGTACGTCTTTTCACCCGTATGATTATTTCCTCAGAAACAATGCAAAACCATCAAATCTTGTCGGCTACTGACGAATTTCCCATCCTCCTTTCAGCTCTTACGAATTATATTGATATTTGAATCCAAAATTTAAAATAAAAACAAAAATATGAATACCATGGACATTCTTTAAACAAGTCGAATTTCCAATAGATTAAACAGAAATGGTAGGTTCTGTAGCAGCCCATGTGTATTATAGCGCCACAACTTTATCATGCTATTGCTTATTGTTCTGGCTTCTGTAGTAAATTGTTCTTTTTACGAGGTGAAATTGTTAACCCACGCCCAACTGGTTTTCAGTACAAGGCTGCCCTTCTCGTACACGGGAAGACCTCTTTCGCTATTCGGATATGTGTATCATATTTTCATAGTCTATTAGCAATAGCTGGCGGATATGCACCCCTCTCTCTCTCTCTCTCTCTCTCTTTCTCTCTCTCTCTCTCTCTCTCAACATGTTCTTCTGTCTATATCTCTGAGATGAGGTATTATGATTACTTGCATTATTTACATTATTCCAACTGTTATCCTCATCTTTATTACCATATTCACAACCTTTCGGACGTTGTACTCACCGGCCTTCTTTGAATCTGTCTATAACTCTGAGATGCGATATTATGATTACTTGGATTATTTACATTACTCGGACTGTTATGCTCATCTTCATTGCCATATTCTCAACGTTTCGGCCGTTGTACGCACCAGCCTTCTTCAGGATATGTCTATATCTCTGAGATGAGATATTATGATTACTTGCATTATTTGCATTATTCCAAGTGTCATCTTCATCTTCATTGCCATATTCACAACGTTTCGGCCGTTGTACGCACCAGCCTTCTTCAGGATATGTCTATATCTTTGAGATGAGATATTATGATTACTTGCATTATTTACATTATTCCAACTGTTATCTTCATCTTCATTGCCATATTCACAACGTTTTGGCCGTTGTACGCACCAGCCTTCTTCAGGATCTGTCTATATCTCTGAAATGAGGTATTATGATTACTTGCATTATTTCCGTTATTCGGACTGTTATCCTCAAGGACATACGTTACAGTGGATAAAGACGTTGGTTAGATCCAGTCACTAGACCCAAAGAGTTTTGAGTACAATACAAGGCCACAGCAGAGTTGAACCAAAAACCTTGGAGAGTTGAGTTAAAGGCAAATAACTGATACATCCGGAAGAGGCATGGCACGGAGAACTAGAACAATCTACCCCGGTGGATGAAATAATGGGTTCAGTTAGAAACTCCAGTCACCTGAAGAACGCCGGAGTGTACAACGACAGAAACATTGTGAATATAGTAATGAAGATGAGGATAACAGTTCGAATAATATAAATAATGTTCTCTGTCTTTGTCAACGCACTTAATACAAGACTAGTTTTTGTAACATTGAGCGCGTGAGGCATAAGAGAATAAGTTTTTTTTTAGGAATAAGGGAAAGAAAAAAAAATCCCTTAAATAGTAAACGCGATGTTGAAGATGTGACGTGTTTCTAAAATACTCGATACCCAACAGTTGATAAAATTCGCCAAAGTCCGAAATCAAAATTAATGATATAGGGGTCATCTGAGTGTCCTACTTGGTTGCCATGATGCAGGCTCGGCTTACAAAAAAAAAAAAAAATATGGGTGTGGCAGGATTGAGCGCTTTTTTCATTCGACCGTGAATTTACGAATCATCAATTGACGACAGAGCGAGGGATTACATGTAAAACGAGTTTCTATCTCGAAAATTGATCGGTGATAATTTTTGTCTCTTAGTGAACACACGAGAATTGGAACCCCCGACTATCTTTCTCTCTGTTTCTCTCCCTCTCTCTCTCTCCTCTCTCCCTCTCTCTCTCCTCTCTCCCTCTCTCTCTCTCTTTCTTCTCTCCCTCTCTCTCAAACTCCAGCTCTCTCTTTCTCCCTCCTACCCCTCTCTCTCTCCTTCGCCCTCAATCTCTCCCTTTCTTTTTCTCCCTCTCCCCCTCTATCTCCCCTCTCTCACCCCTCTCTTCCTTCTCTCTCTCTCTCTCTCTCTCTCTCTCTCTGACTGGATGGAGATAGAAGAAGTTGAACGGATGTAAGCAGGTCTTACCAGCTCTTGCTCGATCGCTCGAGTGAAAGGGAGTGTGTGAAGGGGGAACAGGAGAAGAAAGAGAGAAGAGGGGGAGAACGGAATCAGTCTAGAATTAGCAGAGTCTAGAATTACATTCATTGTCCAAATCGTGCACTTTGTACTCACTCAGTGTTTTTTTTTCTTTTTGTTATCCATTGCTAGGTCAGCTGCTAAGAAAATCGGTTCCCCTCGAACAGCTTCTTCCCTGTGGAACGGAACTCCCAACAGGATGTTTCCCCGATCACTAAAATCTTAACCTGTTCAAGGCTAGGTTTAACTCTTATCTTCCACTGCTATACACACAGATGGCCTCCAAACGTAACCCTCTACCTGAAGTGGCTCCAGGGCCTTGTAAAGGGTGAACCTCGCTGTCAAAAATAATAATAATAATAATAATTTTTCTCTCCAGAATCTATCTATCTTCTTCTATAAGTCTACCATTCGTCCATTCTTAGAATATTGCTTCCACATATGGTCGGGTGACCCTGCTATTTACTTTGAGCTCCTTGATAAGATCCAAAGAAGAATCAGCAATATTATTAGTCCTGATCTGGCAGCTAGGCTTCATTCACTTTTCCCACCGCCTTAAGGTTGTCTCTCGATGTCTTTTCTTTAAATTCTTTCATGGTAATTTTTCAGAGAAGCTCTTCGCTGTGATACCTAGACATCTTGAATTTAAGCGCAGCGCTAGACTGGCGTCGAGGCCTCATCAATTTACAGTTGAACTGGCGAGACGTAAATTCTATGCTAACAGTTTCTTTCCACGCACTTCTTCCTTGTAGAACTCCCTTCCGTTTCCATTCTTTCCAGCCAACTTTAATTGGCAAAAATTTAAATGCAGTGTCAATCGTATATCTACTGGCCTCCTGATTACTCTCCACTCGTTCTCATCATCATTGTTAATGTTCCTAAATCTTCCACACACTGTAAGCCCATGTCATTTAGTGATATTGCTACCCTGCTTGGGGCGATTTCGATTAAAGAAAGAAAAAAAAGGAAAAGCGTTTTTAAAAATGTTTCATGGATTTTTATTACAATATTATTTTACACCATCTAGCTGACTCATTATGTAAGAAATGCTCTGAATTACAATTTGAAGAGATTTAATGAAAACAGTATAACTTTTCTACGTATATATTTTCCCGTTTACCTTTTTTTCATTCCAGCCCAAGGAAGGCGATGAAGTCACTAAGATACAAGAGGTTACTGAGTATGAAAATATGAAAAAAAGAAAACATTATTAACCATTTAAGTTCCTGAACAATTTTAACCCTTCTCCTTTGAGCTCCTGAATCAAAATTCGCAAATAATTTGTATGTAAAGTTTAACGGGAGATATAAAAATAGTGTTTACCCACCGTTCAACCGGTGGCTGGGCATTACGTCATTTTTCTTTACAACCGTTAAAGCGGTGGTCAGCGCTTAAGCACAGTGAAAAATAAAAGAACAAGAATTATGAAGACAGAAGATAACCATTGACTTTGCATTTACATTTTATAATATGAAAAATTGACAGGAAAGCAAGAAGTTTGGAAGAGGGCTTCGTAAAGGCGAGAGAAGAAACTATTAGCATAGAACTTACGGTTATATCTAGACGTTTCAATTGTAAAATAATGAGAAAGGATGTAGAAATCTGGTGTTTAATAAATAAACTGAGCGTTTAGTTAAACTGGATTATCCACTAAGAATAACATTTAAAGAAATAAAATCTGTCGGATCAATGAACAAATCCATTCCCCGCCCTTTCATATATATATATATATATATATATATATATATATATATATATATATATATATATATATATATATATATATATTTTTTTTTGTATATGTATGTACATATATAATTAGTGAGTTAGTCCAAATGCCTTGACTCGCTTTATAGTCTACCAATAAAAGGTTAACCAATCAGAAGACGCAGAACATTCTATCCGTCGTGTATAAAGGCGGCCATTTTTGTTCACTCTACCCGAATGTCCAGTCCAGGTTGTCAGGCGAAGAGAACCAGAAGGAAGAACTATGCTCTGCTACTTTTATCGAAATATCCACTGCTAACCTGAACAACGCTTTCCTACTCTCTTCGAAATATTCACTGTTAACCTCTGGATTTTATACTCGAAGACGACCGTCATGATGTATAATATATATATATATATATATATATATATATATATATATATATATATATATAATAAATTAATTGATTTAAAATATGTTTTTTCGCTACACGGTTCTAACCATGTTTCAAAAATGGAAGCTAAAAGCTTCGAATTTAATTTTGTAATTAAAGACATTAGTTCCATTTCATCCTCAAGCTAATTTTGGAGTAAATCCAAAATTCGCTTGAGGATGAAATGGAACAAAAACAGTAATACAAACATATACAAACGAGAGTGTTACAGCAAGAATGTTCGGTCCGACTGTCAAAGCTGACTGCTGAAAATTTGCATCTTCAAAAGGCAGTACCTGCTCCTATTTATAGCTGGGAGAGTCCATGCGTACGTGGGTAAATTACCATAAATATATATACATATATATATGTGTGTGTGTGTGTGTGTGTGTGTGTGTGTGTGTGTACAAGGGTATATACTTTTACAAACTTTTGGGGCGGGTTCTTCACATCAAATTAAGGACAAAAGTCCATATAAACAATTGTCTTTGTTCTTGAGCTATTAAGTATAAAGAATGTTTACGGTAAATGGGGCTGTGTTTATATGTAAACGAGATTACATTTGATATTCGTGTATATTCGAGGATAGTCTGTCCTCAACGTTTAATATATGTAGTAGTGCGTTAGCTGAAAAATGTTTCGTTTAACAATAGCAGGATATTCATATCGTAAGAAGGCAGATATGATTTGTACATACGGCTGCGCGAATGGTCATGGACTCGAGGCTGCACAGCTGTATTAGATTGCGTTTCTACACCAATGGCAGCCGAGTCATGCAAATTTTACTGCTGTTTATCTTCGCGTTGCTGACACACACACACACACACTGGACACACACACACACACACACACACACATATATATATATATATATATATATATATATATATATATATATACTGGCTGTAACAGCAAAATTGTCCTATTGTTAGATCAAGATTTGAACCGTTATAACATAGAAATAATTAAAGCTGTCATACTGGAATTCTCCGAGGTTTTTATAACACTATTTTACTCTGCGTTGAGCAATAAGAATGTATAATTACTCTCCAAGAAGAATCGTGATGATATCGATCATAAACGAAACTGACTTATTCATCATTAATTAATCACAGCTAAGGATTGGAAGCCCATGAAGGATTTAAATAGTTATATATATATATATATATATATATATATATATATATATATATATATATATATATATATCCCAGGGTCATTGACTTATTGAAGATACTCTTCGCCCTCTATAACCTTCTAGATTTTTGTGCTAGTTTAACAAGTTGCACACGATTTACATACGATTTCATTTTCAAGTCTTTTTTTTTACTGCTCTTTAGAGCTTGACAGCTAAAACTCCTCTCTCACGTTCCAAACATCTTATGGACTGAGTTGGATCTTTTCTAATTGATAACTTTAGCTCTAAGTTGAAATAATTATCCCTCTTACTGTTGTGACTTCCTGATCCAGTTATCCCCTCTACGGTTCCCGCTTTTTGAAACATATTCACCGTTCTCTTGATGCTTCTTGAATGGTCTTTGAAGATGGAAACTAGAGTATGAATGTTGGTAGCATTACTGAAGGCCGGAAAGGTCTTTTTCCTCTCACCATTGCTCAGTTGGGAAGACAGAGAGGCCGACACAAAACGATTTTAACCTGTTCTTTTTCTAGCTGAAAAACTCAAAGTGTTTTCAGTCATCCTTAAGATACATGCTAAACATCTTATCTGACAAACTGGCAAAAAGAAACTCAATTATTTTAGTATTTTTTATATATTAGATATTAAACATGTGGGGTGGACAATTATGCTGTTACACGATTTGGACAATTTTGTTATTACACCTGGTATACACAGACAGACAAACAGACACACACACAGACACACACACACACACACATATATATATATATATATATATATATATATATATATATATATATATATATATATATATATAAGTGATAAATTAGACTAATTTTGGGCGAAGGATAAATGGTAGTATAGGATAGATTTGGGTTTAGTACGCGTTAAAGTGTTAGCAATGTTAGGGGATTAGCAATTTAAAACGCATGAAACATTTGGATCAAAGGATGCAAGAAAGTGTCCAGCTTACCGAGTTAGGAATCCAGGGAAATCAATACGAATTCGAACCGGTTAAGTAAAAAGACACCGTTATACAGGAGAGGAGTATGAAAAGCCTTTGTTTTTCTTTTCTTTTTTTTCTTTGGCTAAACCTGACGTACGTATTTCAATAAGATAAGAACGGTCAAACTCCTAGCTATGTCGATATGATTTTCATGTTTGCAATGTCAAAAGAGTCAGGTTGGGGTTGCTGTTTGAGACTATCTGAAAACCTGAGATCGGCGATGAGTTCAGTGCATCACTGACCTCGAGCACCTTTTGATGTATCTAAAATGTATTATGCAACTATATATATATATATATATATATATATATATATATATATATATATAATATTTTATTATAATATTGTAATATATATTATTGTAATATATGTATTTATTATTGCAATAGATAATTGTATATATATATATATATATATATATATATATATATATATAATATTTTATTATAATATTGTATATATATTAATGTAATATATATATTTATTATTGCAATATAAAACTGTGTATATATATATATATATTTAATATTTTATTATAATATTGTAATATATATTATTATAATATATATATTTATTATTACAATAAATAATTGTATATATATATATAATATTTTATTATAATATTGTAATATATATTATTG
>CAHIKZ030005477.1:95000-152500 GCA_903632075.3 Acanthosepion pharaonis
GTCTTTCATTGCTGCCCCCTAGTTCTGCTTATTAATGCCTGCATCGATTGAGATGACGTCAAGTAATGATAGTTTTCTGCTCCTGATCAGGTTTGACTCAGGCTTCCAGAGTGGAGACAAACTCATTGGTCAGGAAACTGTGCTCAATGAGATTACATGAGAGAGGAAACACGGGGAAGACTACCGTAGATTTAGTGGATGGTCAGATGATGTTTGCAAGAGAGGTTTTGAGCTCTCATCAGAAGATGGGCGTAGGTTTCATCCAGACGTCCATATCTCTGAGCCATAGTGTAGAGTCCGCTCAACAGCTGACACCTCTGATTTGATTAAAAGACTTATTAAGGATGTACAGTTCGAAGAGTAATAACTGAGACATTGGAGAATGCATGACAAACCTTTAAAGCAATTAATTGATCGCTACACAGCTAGATTACAAAGGAGATCAAGTATATAAATTAAAAAACTTCAAATAGATAGATAGATAGATAGATAGATAGATATAAACAGACTGAGATAGATATGAACACAATTAGATACATGGATACTTGTTACGAAATAAAATCCTTACAGTTGCTTTGATAAAGTCCACCTCAGGACGAAACGCGTCGGCAATGATTTTTTTTCCATTTTACAGATATATTTTTATCTTTGAATTTAGGTATATATATATACATATACATATATTTATATATATATATATATATATGTGTGTGTGTGGTGTGTGTGTGTGTGTGTGTGTGTGTGTGTGTGTGTGTAACAATCTATTTCAGAAGAGTGTAACTTTTCTTTGATATTTCAATTCTGCCGATTTATCGCGGCATGTAATTTTGTCTCTTGTCACCGGAAAAAAAGATTTACAGTCGCTTCGTTTGAAAAGTAAAACCGGCCCTAATACATAAATGACCACATGGAAATAATCAGCCTTCTATATAAGATGGATAAATAAAAGATCGATACATAGACAAATAGATTTAAACAGATGTAGATAGATAGATAGATAGATAGATAGATAATGAAGAGACTGGGATAGATAGATAGATAGATAGATAGATAGATAGATAGAAATGAAGAAATTTAGATAAATAATGAAGAGAATGAGATAGATAGATAGATAGATAGATAGATAGATAGATAGATAATGAAGAAAATTAGATAATGAATTGACTAATTTAGATAGATAGATAATGAAGAAATTTAGATAGATAGATAGATAGATAGATAGATAGATAGATAGATAGATAGATATTGAATAAATTTAGATAGATCGATAATGAAGAGACTGGGATAGATAGATAGATAGATAGATAGATAGATAGATAGATAGAAATGAAGAAATTTAGATAAATAATGAAGAGAATGAGATAGATAGATAGATAGATAGATAGATAGATAGATAGATAGATAGATAGATAGATAGATAGATACTTAGAGACTGCAATCAACATGAATTTGACAAGTGATAAATAAGCGAACGTGATAATACGATGCATGTATTAATAATAATAATAATTAAAAAATTTTCTCATATATTTAGACTTTAGGATCCAGTGACTGTTGCACAGAAGGAGAAGCGGCCTAAAAAGTTTTTTAAAAAAGCTTCATGGTCATTTTTTTTCAGCAGACGGAGACAATCCAGACAGATTCTGTCATGTTTGCAGCACAAGTGCAGGTCATCAGAACGAATGTAATCTAGGTCAGAACAGGCACATCACAAGAAGAAAGCAAATGCAGTATGTGCATGCAATCTAATGAGTCGGTTATCTAGATATTGATGAACGTCCCAAGTTGGCACAGAAAGGAATATATGCGACGACATGATTGGATTAACAAGAGAATCCATTAAGAAGTATGTCGTAAATATAACTTCACTATGAAAGAGAAATGCTATGAATATCGGCCAGAAGCCAGAGAGAATGTGAGTCACAGGATTATTATTGGATTTCTCACTCCAAACAGATCATATCATTGAAGCACCAATACCTGACCCGATTATTAGAGATAAGGGAAATTGCAAGTGTCAAAATATTGTGACGTCGCCCCCTGGTCGCAGCGCCAACTGTGACGTTCTATCCTGATCTACCACGGCACCAGTTGTGACGTCCTCAAACCGCGGCGCCAGACTGTTCGCCGCTTTCGTTCGCTCTCGTTGCTCCGGGTGTCGCTGCTCCAAACGTGACGTCCGCCTGTCGCGTCAGTCGTGTTGTCTCGTCCTGTGACGACCAACTGGCTTGGTATCGGTCGCGGCACCCAAATGTGACGTTCTAACCTTTTGGTGATTCGGGTGGGAATCTGGTTAGATTTGATATCAGCCTCGTCGTTCCCAACTCGCTTCCAACGCCTGGTTACCAAAGTAACTGCATTGATCTCCAGTGTGCCTACCCACGTTGTGAATTGATCTTAGGCAGACGAGATCAATCAGTAGTCGGGGCCGTAATGCAAACTGAGTTCAACGGGGGTGATACCACACAAATATGCATAAAAGAAAAGAAAATGAAAACTCAAAAAGTTCAAAGTATCAAAGAAAAAGGTAACAAACTTTATGTCTAGTTGTTCGATACATAGGACTGCATCTATCTCCCGACCCGTTCTGTGGATTGTGACACGTCGTTTTCCGTTAGGCAAGTTTTAACGCTTCAAGTTGTTTTCTCTCTAAGAAATTGGTGTTTCGGTGTGTCTTTGGACGTAAGTCGAAAAAAAAACTTATTTCGGTGGTCTGGATCTAAGTCGCTCTTCAAAATAATTGTTCTTGGGTTGAAGAGGAGTCCGGAATTTGCGTGAATCTTGGTCAGCTAAACTCACTGGAACTGCTGGAACTCAACTCTGAAACTCGGAGCCCGAACTGATTTCTGCTCGTAGGGGCTTCGCTTTTATGGACGCCGACCAAAACCAGGGTGGGTCTGTCGGCGTCAGGGGTTCCTCGATAATTCTAAATACATATCCACCTCTTTTATTTCTGGTTAGGGATTTTCCACTCTTTTTCCATTTTGGGAAACTTTCCTCCTCCCACCTTCTCATCATACTTCAGAGGGCGTGAACTGCCCTCCCACTTCTTCGTAGCAGCCTCTCATACCTATACTCTGGATGAGGCGTCGACAGCCTCCCTTCGTGCGTCACGATCACCACTTGACCAATGATGTCAGTCGGGCGTGGACGAATCCGCGGCTTTGTTTCAGGAAGAAAAAAATATCTTGCTTAACCAAAAAATTATCTTTCTCCTCCTTCGTGCGTCACGTGATCATACTTGACCAATGATGTCTTAGTCGGGCGTGGACGAATGGCTTTGTTTCAGGAAGAAAAAATATCTTGCTTAACTAAAAAAATTATCTCTTCTCTTTCCTTTTCTTCCTCTTAATCGCCGTTATCATTTCCCTAGCCGCAACGGGACAATATGACAACTCTTGTTCTACACGTGGTCTTTATCAGGTATTTTTATCGCCAATTATCAGAATGGGTGGTCTCCTTAAGACGGCCTCAAAAAAGAAACATCTCCAAAGTTTCAGTCAGTCTGTCGCTTCAAAGAAAGAAGAAAAAACACTTCTGGGTCCCCATTCATTTTCTTTCGGTACATATTTCTGATAGCATAATTTTATTATCGTAGGCCAAAGATGTTCTGCGGCAAGAAAATCGGTCAGTGTAGTTACTTCGTGTGTGTCGCGATTAATTTTTCCATATCTACCCAAAGCCCTGTAGTTACACCTGTGTTTTGTCAATTATCAAAAATTAACGTTTTCAATTTTGCCACAATATTGATTTGCTGTTCCATACGATAAAAGAATGGACTCAAATGAAACAGAAGAGATAGAAAAATACCAGAATCTAGCTAGGGGGAAGAAAAACTTATGAAACATGACATTTGAAGTAATTCCTGTAGTAATAGGTGCACTTGGAACACCACCAAGATAACTGAAGAAAACGCTCATATAAAATACGAATTAAGACCAAGATTGCATTTCCTCTGCGAGGATTCTCCAAAAATTTCTTGTGAAGTGTCCTTCATAGAATCCTCACGGAGTAAATGCAGTCTTGCTTTCATTTCGCATTTTGAGCAATGTCCTGTATTGTTGAGAGCATGCCTCAGTAAGAAAATTCCCTTAGACTGCTTCAATATGCAACACCAACATAATATAAATTAATAATAATAGTAATAATAAATTATTATTATTATATAGTTATGCTTGTTAGTATGTTCGTTACACCTTGCCAATGCCATATAAATAATAGAATATTCCGTTTTCATCGTTAGGAAAGACGGAAAAGACATATGCTAGAAGCTATTTCGTATCACCGAGGAAAAGAAAGAAAGATGGTGAACGAAGAAAATGAAAGCAAAGAAAGAAAGAAAGAAAGAAAGAAAGAAAGAAAGAAAGAAAGAAAGAAAGAAAATGAAAGCACAGAAAGAAAGAAAGAAAGAAAGAAAGAAAGAAAGAAAGAAAGAAAGAAAGGGAAGATAGAGGAGGCGATAACATTTTCATTTGTTTAACTTTTGCTTCAGTGAAATGAAAAACGTTGTCACTTTCAAATCTTTTCATTTGTACCCTCTTACATCTTTAGATAGTCACCTGCATTCATATTTATTGTTGTTATTACAAATTTCTATCAATTATTTAAATATTTAACTAAGCAATAGGGGAGTCTCTACGGGTGTTTTATAGTCATAGAACTTAGAATGAGTTTATTCGATCACTGAATTAAGAGTCAGCAGAAAATTCACATCGAAACTGGCAAGTGTTCACGGATATTTCTAATAATACTACTAATAATATTCATTACTAAATCAATATCAATTAAATTTACTATTAAAAATATCCAGAATCCACCGATATTTTAACCCTTAAAACACATGAAGACCATTACAGATGTAAATTAATAACGTCCGACATCGGGGAAATTAACAAAATGACAGGAGAGTTCCACAAGATTTACTATTTGATTATTTGCATTTACTAACTGATCAGATACTTCTTTTCCTGCAATTTTCCAGCATCATTTTTGCTTATCAATAATTGATCTTTGCAACTATATGAACCTCACCAGCATCTCTTCTGCTTCAGTGAAAGAATATTGCTTGATTCGTCAAAAGAGTAAGTACGGTTCGTCAGGACGGACGTAAATCAATTTAAACGTGGTAGACAGATATGTAATTGGCCTATTATTTTTTTGGATCATCCGTTTTTTACAGAAGCGATGTAATAGCTTCAGTGATCCATTCTGGGACTTCATTGGTATTATTAATAAGCATTGATAGATTTTATGCAAAGGGTTTAGGGATTGATGACAGATGATAGAGCCAAAAATTGAGTATTTTGTAATTTCCAAGGGATTTCCACTTTTGGGATTTCGGTAAAGTTTGCCTGGTTATATTTTCCCATTCTTGTAGAGTTTTATCCAACAGTCTTTCTTCTTTTCTTTGGATCCATTCTGCATTAGGATTATATTCTTTTGGGCTGTTTCAAATATTTCCCAAAACTTTTGGCACTTCTTCAATAGATGGTGGCTTTTCGATTTCTATAATTGATTTCAGTTATTATTATTATTATTATTATTATTATTAACATTATTATTATTATTATTATTATTATTATTAAAGAAAATGATTTGCGTAACTCTTCCAATAATTTCAAGACTTAAGAGAAGATATCCATTTAAGAAAACAAAAACTGTTTGACAAATTTTAAACAATATTTAGTTCTACTGAAATATTGTTTAAAATTTGTTTTTTCCTTTCTTTGTCTTTCCTGTAATCACGCTCTCCTCTTAACTATTATTATTGCTATTGTCTTAATTCCTTTGAATTCTGGTGTGTACACATTTCTTTCCGCGTCCCGCCCAGAGAGATAAGGTCAGAAAAGGCATCATGGCATTTTCCACTGAGCAAAAAAACAAAAAAAGAAATAACAACAGGGTGTGGGCGGTACTCGTGGGAAAAAGTTTTTGTATTTCTTTAAGGCATGGGCTTCCAGGAATCCCTTCACTGAGTCTGTTGGAATCTTTTTCAATCAATCCGAGGTCTCCAACTACAACAGGGATTGTTGATGTTCCCATTTTTGAGATCATCTATTTTTTTACAGAAGCGATGTAATACCTTCAGTGATCCTTTCTGGAACTTCATTGGCATTATTAATAAGCATTGATAGAGTTTGTGCAAGGGTTTTATGGACTGATGACAAATGATAGAACCAAAAATTGGGTATCTTGTAATTTCTGGGGGATTTCTACTTTTGGGATTTCGTTAGAACTTGCCAAACAGTATTCTTGGTTACATATTCCCATTCTTGTAGTGCTTTATCCATCTTTCGTTGGATCCATTCTGTATTGGGGTTATATTCTTTTGGGTTGCTCCAAATATTCTCCGAAAGTTTCTGCACTAATTCAATAGATGGTGGCTTTTTGACATGTATAACCGCTTTTCCAATTTCCCTGTAAAATTTCTTAAGTTCCATGGAATGTCATTTAGTAATTTAATTTTATATCTCCGCTTGATCTTCCTTCATTTGCGTATTGAGACATTTTGGTTTCTTGAAATCTCGTCTAGTACCGTTAATTCACATCCGATTCCCTTTATTCTCGCCTCAGTTTTGCCTTTCAAGTTGACTCTTTTTCTCTTTTGTTTGATCTTTTATTGTCTTGACTCCAAGCTTTCCAGTAGCTGCTAAAGCTGTTGCGTATATGACATTATTTACTTCTGTGATGTTCCCACTGGTTTATCCGTTAACAGGGTTTGCAGTGCAGCATTGTATATTTGCACAATATGTTTATTGGACTTTGTCATATGAATTTTGGGGAGCTGATCTCTGTCAGACATTTGTATGCGATTTACTCTGCTGAGTACTTAAATGATGTGGTTTTTCGCTTCGGTGACTTCATCTCAGTTGTTTTCAAGGAATTCTGCCCTAATGTCGTTTGAGTCATCTTTAGTGACTTAATCTGGATAACTATAGCTTATGTCACAGGTAGATTCTTCGGTTTTATTTCCTGGGAGATTATTATTTCGTATCTCATTTATTTTAGTTGTTACCTAATCCTTTGTCATATTATTATTTCTATTATCATCTTTTATTCTTGAAGTGAGGGGTTTATTGTATTCTATCTTATATTTAGGTTTATCTGATCTATTTCCGCATTTGTGAGTCTTTTATTTCGCGCGAGCATTTTTAAGTTGAGATGGGGTCATATTTCAGTTCCTACAATATTTGGTAGGTCTGAACCGTGATGTTCTTTTGTGAATTTTCGAGAGCGGTGGAAAAGGCTGTTACGACTTGTTGATACTCTTCGCGTGTCCATCTCGTCCGTGTTCTTTTTATTAATTGATTTGGCGTTGAGTCACTTGAGCCAAAGTAGGAAATAGTCTGGGTTTGGTGACCAGGGGTCTCTTCGTTGTTGGAAGAGTTTGTTCCAGTGACAAATTATTATTATTATTATTATTATTATTATTATTATTATTATTATTATTATTCCCGGGGGAATGAACAAAATGACAGAAAGGTTTCATAAAATTTCAAGACGAGCATAATCTCCATAATTCACCAATCATTTCATTTGTAAATAATAATAATAATAATAATAATAATAATAATATATTTTGTTTTTTTTTTATAAAAATGATAAGTGGAAAGTAACATTGAGCCATTTCTGAGCTTATGTCTCTGGTTGGGACCGGAAGGAAGTGTGTATACAACGGAAAACAGAGGAGATAATAATAATAATAATAATAATAATAATAATAATAATAATAATAATAATTTAATAATAACTTATAGTAAAAACCAGCCAACTTAACAAAACAGAATGCGGTTACAAAATAGCTCAAAAAGAAAATAAACCATCTAAAATGACTTAAAATTGTATGCTAGGAATGACAATGAGCCCTCGGATTTCTTTGCAAACTGTAAAATGATTCAGTGAAGACATTGAATGAAATTAATTTGGATAAACCCAT
Organism: Acanthosepion pharaonis; assembly: GCA_903632075.3. Classification (NCBI taxonomy): domain Eukaryota; kingdom Metazoa; phylum Mollusca; class Cephalopoda; order Sepiida; family Sepiidae; genus Acanthosepion; species Acanthosepion pharaonis. Next base: position 102,937 of record CAHIKZ030005477.1, read on the forward strand.
AAAGCTACAGTTTAAGGAAATACAAAAAATTGTTTTCTCTGTAACAATAAAAGATTTAGAACAAGGAGCTTATTACCTAAGGTCTAAATAGTGAAGGAATTGTCCTTTGAAAGAAATGTATGTAAAATAGAAGGGTTTTTTTAAATTGAATTCTCAGAACAGAAAATACCATAACCTTGCCATTGGTCAATATAGTTTCAACATCTTGAACTGGACTCTAAATGACATCAGACAAATGGAATTCGAAAACAAAAGATTCTTAATAATAATAATAATCCAAATAATGAATAATAATAATACATACCCCGTAAAGAAGGTGGAAGAGGTCTTATTCAGCTAGAATTGTCATACAAGACAACAACTATTGGCTTACTAACTTACATGGAAACAACAAATGACTGGATGATAAAATTAGTGAAACAACATGAAAACAGAAAAGAAAAAATATTCAATAATAAAAGAAGGCAGTAAATACAAACAACATTTACATTTAGTAGATTCTGTAGTAAATCAAAGAAGCCAAGAACCAACTATTGCAGCAAAAGATATGAAAAGAAAGCCAAGGATAAAGCCCTTGAACAGATGAAACAACGCTGGCAAGACAAACCTCTGCATGGCCAATATCCAGAACGTGCAAATAAACCCAATGTTGATAAAGTTAATACTCATCGATGGTTACGAGCATCTGGATTAAAGTCTGAAACTGAAGGCTTTATTCTTGCAGCGCAAGACCAGAGTCTTTTTCACTAGGAATTTTCAGGCAAATATCATACATAATAATGTGGATCCAAAATGCAGGTTCTGTGACAAATACCAAGAAAACAATAGACCATCTAATCTCAGGATGTTCTATACTTGCCCCAAATGAATATAAAATCGTCACGATAGAGTGGGGCAATACTTACACTGGACAATGTGCAAACACTTTGGAAAATGTGTAAGCAAACACTGGTATGAACATCGGCCAGCGCCGGTTACAGAAATAGAAGATGTCACCATTCTGTGGGATTATACCATCCACACAGACAGAAAAATTGAAGCAAATAGGCCGGACATTATTGTAAAAACCAGAAAGAAAAAACTTGCCTACTAATTGATATGGCTTGTCCAGCGGATTGTCCAGCAACCAAGGAATTTGAAAAACTATCAAAATACAAAGACCTGGAAATTGAAATAGAAAAATGTGGAAATTGAAAACAAGAATAATACCAGTGGTAATAGGTGCACTTGGAATTATAAAAATGGAACAAAACAACACATTGAAAGAATCCTGGAAACCCCAGCTTAAGAGACATACAGAAAATTGTCTTGATTTGTCTTATTAAGAACTTTGTCTATGTAACGCACACACACCGAAATGGCCAGGAGAACCTGCCTTTGTCTTTCCGCAGATTTAACGGTAGTGCAACAGAAATCGAATGATGATGAAAAAAAAAAAAAAAAAAAAAATTCAAAAACATGAAATGGAGGCCCATAATTCCAGCAGACTAATTGAAGGGATTCCTGGAAACACATTCCTTAAAGAAATAAAAAATTGTTCCTACCAGCTTAGGTACGATTTTCCTTTATGTAGACTTGGTAGCGGAAAATACCATGATGCCATTTCCATAACGGAAGAAAACGATAATAATAATAATAATAATAATAATCAATAATAATGGACAATGTGCAAAACTTTGGAAAAGTTAGCAAAAAATAATATTAGCGCCGGTTGTTTAGTATTCGATTATACCATCCACACAGATCAAAAGGACGGCTGAAAAAACCAGAAAGAAAAAAAAACTAATTGATATGGTGGATTTAAGGAATTTGAAAAACTATCAAAAATACAAAGACCTTTGAAATTTTAAAATAAAATAATAATAGGGTACTTATATGGAACAAAAACACATTGAAAGAATCCTGAAACCCCAATTTAAAACATACAGGAAAATTGTCTTATTAAGTACAGCACACACACTAAGGAGACTTTGTCTATGTAAAAATCATGGAGATAAAAAAAAAAAAAAATTTTTTCTTTCCTTTTTTTCCTTTCCATAACAGAAATCGAATGATGATAAAAATAATAAAAAAAACAGTGTAAAACATATTATAAAGATATTTGTGATGAAAAAAAAAAAATGAGGTGGATTTAGTTTTTAAAATAAAATAATTATATTAAAAATCCTAATTTAAAAAAGGGCAAAATACTTTTTCTTTCCTTTTTTTCCTTTTAAAAATAGTAAAAAAAATCATTAAAGTATTTTGGGGTAAATTTTTCATGTTCAATCATTAAAGTTGCCTCAGAAATTTAGACGATAACTGTATGAATTGATTTATACTTAATAAACAAGAATTTAACAAGAAATAATGCGGAAACAATATCATATACAGGGCTTATGGGATATTTAATAACAAAGTGATGGAAATACAAACAAAAATAAAAGTAATCTAAATGGAATTGGCTAGATTATATACGCAAAACACATATACAGAGTGCGATAGATAAGATGTCGCCATTTTTTATTTTTTATTTTGCGCATGGGTTTTTTTTTTTTTTTTTTTTTTTTGTCCACTGCGCAGTATAATAGGGTCAGTTGGGTAGCGTCTACGAGAAAAAGAACACCATGACGCAATTCCCTCCGTCAGAAATTTGGAAATGGCATTCGCGCCGGAAGCTTCAATACGAACATTTCGGAGTATTTTGTGTTAGTCTGAGGACAGTGCAGAGGATTCGGAAAGATTTGGACAAGTCTAATGGTGATTAAGACGATGTTTGGAGTGATCACTATTGATTGCAACGTTATGCCTCCATTCATCTTCCCACAGGGTCTCAGATTCAACACGGAGGCATACGTCAAGTCCTTGAGGAGGTAGTGTTGCCCTGGGTCAAGGGGGCGGCTTCTGGAAAACCGTATGTTTGGCAACAGGACTCTGCACCATGCCACACAAGCAGGAGAACAGAGTCATGGCAGTCAGACAATTTCTGCGACTACACCACTCCTTAAATCAGACCATCTAACTCACCAAACTGCAACCACCTTGATTATTATGTGTGGGACACAGTTGAGCGAGAGAGCAACAAAACTCTTTGTAACGTCAAAGATGAACAGAAGGCAAGAATTATGGCAGCATTCACTTACTTAAACAAGGAGGCCGACCAGAAAAGTTACAGGAGATTCCAAAGTCGTTTGGGGTCCTGTGGTTGAAGCCAGTGGCGATTTTATTGAATAAATTTACTCTTTAGTATTTCAAGATATTTCTGTGTAATTTTGATAAATATATCTGTTAAAATGTGATGACAGTGTTGTTTTCATTTTTACGTCATTTAGACGACAATTTATCACTCGCATCCTGTATTTCAGCCTTTAGTCCTATGCTTTAACGATCGAGCAGTAGCAGCAATTTTAGACAAACGAAAGGGAGCGCGGAATCGTAAGATGCGAAAGTGACTGAGAAATTTTTTTTTTTTGGTATTTTTTTTTAGTTGGTTTTATCATCTGAGCTATTCTTGCATTTGGTCTTCCCGCCTAAGAAAATGTCTTGGATTTGCAGTTTCTGATTTCTAATCGATTGCTTCCGATTTCCAGATCACAATCTCCATTTTTCGATTCGTCCTTTGCCAGAAACAAAAGACCAAAAGAAGAAGAAGAAGAAAAGGGAAGGTAGAAATGGGTTAAGTCGTTGCCATAGCAACCAAAAGTCTAGTTTATCATCCAGAATTATCGTTATAGTCTTTTTCCTTTAATCCAGCAGATATTTCGGGGATTCTGCATTTGCATTGTTTGAAATTATTCACTCGCTTTTGATGACAAACACGCACGTGACATACACACACATATACATATACATATATGTGTGCACATTCATGTGCGCCGGTATACATGTGTCTATAGTGTCTATCATTATTATTAATATTATTATAAAATATGGGTTCGTCTCAGTGTACAGCTTGTATCATACAAGTTTTAAAATTGTATATGTGAATTATATATATATATATATATATATATATATATATATATATATATATATATATATATTGAACAATAAGAAAAAAAAAATTAAAAAATTAAAATCTTTGGACACACTGGGTTGTAGATTAATATTCTTCCGTTTTTTATTATTATTATTCCATTTAGATTCCTCGACTAGTTTCGACCGAAATGGCCATCATCAGGAGGAGAAATATTTCTGCTTGCTGGTAGCAGAAATGAATATATATATAAATGAATATATATATATATATATATATATATATATTGTTTATATGCTATTTTTATAGAAAATATTGAAGTAAATGCTCTGTTTATAATAAACACTATTAACAACATTTACCGGTCAGAAATGTCCGAGAATATGTGTCCTCGAAACCATCATATAGGCTGACGTGCTATGCCATTTAGCTACAGAAGTAGCGTCTGGTTAGCGAGGTTAAATTAATATTTTTAAACATTGCTAACCAAACCCTTCTTCTTCAGGCTATATAACGCTACCGAGTAGGATACAAGTTCGATTCCCATCCAAGGACACATATTTTATTTCAGAATTTCTTGGATATTTCAGGTCGGTAAATGTTGTTAATACTGTTTATTATAAACACAGCATTTACTTAAATATTTGTATCTATAAAAATATCGTATATTACAATAATTGTCGGGCTTAGTCCATTTCATACTCATATATATATATATATATATATATATATATATATAAATTATTATAATTAAAATTAAAAAAATTAAAACAATTCTAGTAAAAAAGTAACGAAAATCTTAGTAATCCGTATGGATAATCCCAAAGAGGATGAAATCCAGAGAGCTCAATGTTAAGTCAGAGCAAATAATTTAATTAAAAAAAAAAACAGACCATTTATGGTTCCATTAGTTATAATTTATTTCACCAGAGGTTTTATTTTTCTCTGGTTCTTCAGACTTCACTTTTAAAGTTGAAAAAATGAATTTAAAATTTACACTTTTGAAGGGCAGTGTTAAGCTTATATAAGGTGAACGTAGATGGTGGTGAGGAATAGTGTGATATATATATATATATATATATATATGTGTGTGTGTGTGTGTGTGTGTGTGTGTGTGTGTGTGTGTGTGTGTTCAGTTGAATGGATATATCCATAAAATATTATGTATTACTGATACTGAGCGCTTTCCACTGAGTACCGCTCATATAAAATATACACATATTTATATAAACAAAATCATCATCTATTTTATGAACACTCCTATAGAAAAAAAAAACTTATAAATATCAATAACATTGTATACATATATCTGCGTGCATGCGCACGCTCGTGTGTAAGTGTATGTGTGTGTGTGTGCGCGCGCGTGTGCTTGCATCTGTGTGTGTATCAGTTATACCAGAAGGTTCGAAATGATTATTGCTTGTTAAAAATCATAAATATGATAGATTTCAATAAACTACGATAGATTTAATCAAAATTATGTTATCTTGCAAACTCACCTGTTTCGGTTTCTCTCTCGTTATCTCTCTCTCTCTCTCTCTCTCTCTCTCTCTCTCTCTCTCCATATATATATATATATATATATATATATATATATATATATATGAAGAAAATATATGGTAAAACAAAAATCCGATTATGCACGTATGCTGTTTTAATGTTGTTTCAATGTCGACGTCAGACGTTTCGGTCTAGTAGACCTTCTTCAGGACATAGTTACTAAAACATAATTAACATTAGACGATATTCAAGTCAACATGAAAAGACGATAGATATAAGAGTAAGACTAATCAAAACAGAATAACTGAAATTTTTTAAGATCAGCGTTCCGTTTCACAATATGATCACGTCGGCGTCACGTGGGCGATGTTGTGAAAACGTATTCGCCGACGTGATCATATTGTGAAATGGAACGCTGATCTTAAAATATACAGGATGCGAGGGTTAAATTGTCGTCTAAATTACTCAAAAATGAAAATAACAAAAATATCTTGAAATATTTAAGTGTAAACTTATTCAATAAAATTGCCATTGGCTTCAACCACGGCCTTCCGACGAGTTCGGCATCTCCTGCAACTCCTATGCGTGGTTTCCTTGTTGGTGAATTCTGCCATAATACTTGCCTTCCGTTCATCTTTGGGGATACAAGGAGGTTTGTTGGTTTCCCACTCAACTGCCCCCCACACATAATAACACAAGGATTACAGTCTGGGGAGTCAGGTGGCCTGTTGCAAGAGGTAAGGTGCCCAAAGAAATTGTCTGACAGCCTGTTGTGACCATGTAAATGGTTAAAGAAATAACAAAACAAGTATTGCAGATATATCATATATTAAACAGTAAGTACAACAGAAGAGTATTATACGACTAGTGAGTGTGTGTCGATTGACCCAACGTTGAATCTATACGACTGTACCCCCCGCAAGGCCTTCTCTCCTACTAAACTTATAGTAGGCGGAGTCCAACATAGTCTTTTAGAGGGAAGATACCACAATATCTCACCTTTTCAGTCTGACTCCGTGTGGAGCGTTTATAATTACCACACAATATTTTTATTCAACCAAATAAACCCTATTTCACAAAAAAATCAGAAACCAACCACTTTGAAAAGGCTATATACAGGAATTACGTTCATAATTTTTTTTTTAGTTTTACGACAAACATTTTACGTGTTAACAACAGTCCCTTTTTATTAAGGTTTCTATTCATTATTCCTAAATATTGAAAAATTAGATAAGTTTAATGGTAAATTATAATATTAATAATTTCCATAATCCAGAAAGTATTGTGATTTTCTGGTAATTCAATGTTCATAAGCGAGGAGATGAGATTTTTTACTCATTCTTTTCCTTTTTCTGTAGACATGGTATGAAATGAAAGATGTTCAATATCTTTTTCTTTTCGGGTTGATTTCTAAAGGTTCCGTAAATTTTCTTTTTCTTTTGGGCCTTCTGAGCTCTGGTACTGATTGCGGTATTGGAACCTCAAATGTGTCAAATAGTGTCATCTTCTATGGGATTCCTGTCGACTACGCTTTCATGCCGTTTTCTAACATGGTTTACATGACGTTTGTGTATAAACTTCGGTCCCTGAACCATGTAAATCATGTTAGTAATTTGTCTGTCTATTGTTCTTATCTCCCAGTGAACTTTATTATTCCCAAATACACGAAAAAAAAACCTTTTTACCGATCTTAAAGCGCTTTTTAGGCACTTTATTCCTATTTCCCGCTTTCGTTTCACTCGGAAGGAATTTGTCAAATGCCAATTTTATTTTCCTGGCAAACATGACCTCCGCTGGCGTCTTGGCAGATGGAGCCCTGCTATTAGGATTTACACGATAGACCTGCAAAAACTGCTGTATAGCCGTATCGGTGGAAGTAACGTTCGCCTTCCTCAGTGCTCTCTTGAAAGTGTTCACAAAACACTCTACCTGTCCATTATTTCTTGGGTGATATTACGCCGTGTTAATATGTTCGATCAGAAATGACTGACAAAAATCCTTAAATTCACAGGATGTGAACTGTGTGGCATTGTCTGTTACGATACAGTCAACAACTCCGAAACGGGAAAATGCCTCGTGCAAAAACTTTACTGTCACCTCCGCGGTCGGCTTCTTACATTTCAATATTTCTGGTCACTTGGAATAACTATCAACTACTAAAAGGTAGTAAATACTATCAAGTCGTCCAGCAAAATCAATGTGCATCCACAACCACGGACGGTCGGTTTTAGGCCAGGGATTGAATTTTATCGGGGGTGCTTTAGCAGCCAAAGCACATCCTTTGCATGATCTTACAGTGTTTTCAATATCCTTGTTCATGTTGGTCCAGTAGAGTTAACACTTCATCAGACTCTTCATTTTTGAAGTTCCCGGATGACCAAAATGGTGTAGATGGGATTACTAATCGGTCTCCGTACATTAGTATGCCGTTACAGAGTGAGTAAACTTCTGAGATATTCTGGTCTTTATTATTTAGTTTATCCTTTACTTCCTTTATGAACTCATCATCGGACGCTTTTTCTATTGTCTCGTCAATTGTTATAGGAAGCTCTCTGACAATATTGCACAAGGTACTTTTTATTTCGACTTTTGTTCTATGGCAGCAATGACTGTGTCTTCCAGGTGTTCAGCATTCTTAGGTATCAATCTAGACAACTCGTCTGCATGACAGATTTTAGTGGAAGGGAGAAACTAAATTTTGAAGTTATAATTGAGGAGAATGGTTCCCCATCTTTGCAATCTATTAGCAGTATGTGTTGGCAGATCCTTTTATGATCCAAAGATAGTAAGGAGTGGACGATGGTCTGTCTGCAACAAAAAGTACCTTCCATGAATGAATCTATGAAATTTAGTCACCGCAAAAATGATTCCTAATGCTTCCTTTTCTATTTGCGAGTAACCCCTTTCAGCTGGTAATAGCGTCCTGGATTAATGGTCGATTGGCTTTACCGATCCATCCTTTAACTTGTGTAAAATGCACGCCCGATGCCGTAGGAGCTAGCATCGCTGGCTACAACGATGGATCGTAATGAGTCAGGAAGAGATCTGATGTAAGGACCTCTTTTATTTTCTGAAATGCTTCCTAGCATTTGGTTGTTCATTCTCACTCTTTATCTTTTCTCAATAATTCATTAAGTGGAGCTCTCAAACTGTGCATTCTTGGGACAAAAACGTTGTAATAATTGACAAGACCTAAAAACCTTTGAAGAACCGACATATTTTCTGATGCAGGCATGTTCTTTATTGTCGTTGCCCTATCTGAGACGGGATGTCTTCCATCTTTGTCAATCATTTGCCCCAAGTACTTCTCTAAGAAAAACTCACACTTCCTGTCTTAATTTGAATCCGTATTCCTGGATTCTCCAGAACACCTGCCAGACGTGAGATTTGTGTTCCTCGATGCTCTCGCTTTTCATTAGGACGCCATCGATATATGCCACAGCAAAATCCAACCATTTGACATCGTGTCTATGACCTGTTGAAAAATGGAAGGAGCGACCTTAACCCCGAACGGAAGTCTTAAAATTTTGTATAAACCCTTTTGGGTGTTTATGCAAAGGAGCTTCGAGCATTCCTCGTTCACGGGTATTTGTAGATATGAGTTGCTTAAGTCATCTTAGAAAAATATTTTCCTCCACTGAGCTTAGCGAATATCTCCTCTGGACTTGGAAGGGGATAATGGTGATCCTTTAGGGCGCTGTTCAGACCCGTAGAGAAGTCAGCACATTCACGAATTTCTTTGCTATTTTTATAGATATAAATTGTGTGAGATGCGCATTCACTATATTCAAACTTTACTAGAACTCCCATTTCCTCAAGTCGATTCAACTCCTCGTCAATTTGATTAACGAGGCAAATGGAACGTTACGTTTTTTCCTTAAAAACTGGATTTACGTCTGGCTTTAACTCAGACTTAGCAGACATTTTTTTACATAGTCCTCCACTGAAAATGATGGGATTTTTTCTTTAATTCACCTTTCAAATTTTCTGCTTCGTCAATCAGATTTTCGACTTTTTGACATAATGAGTTAATAGGCATATCCCAAAGTTGAAACTGTTCTAACCAACCAGGCCCGAAGAAATTACTCGTATTCTTCATAATATACGCCTTTAGTTTTAAATGTTTACCTTTGAATGACACGTTCGTTATAAGTTCGCCTATAAACTTAACAGCATTGCCAGTTACCCTTTTAGCTATTCGGTTCGTTCTTAACAAAGTCGGCTTACCCAGTTTTTTTCCATGTTTGATAATTAATTATGGATAAGTCTGAACCCGAATCAAGCTGTAGACTTATATTTTTGTTAAATATTTACACTTTAATATATTTCCTGATGTTACAACTTTCTGGTTCATCAAACTTGGTAATTTTTACAAACCTTTTTTTGTTGTCTTATTCTTAATCCTGCAGTGGGAGGTTTTGTGTCCCAATTTACTGCAATTAAAACATTTTTCATCATAAAAGGACAATCTCTATACGAATGTAATCGACCACACCCGAAACATGATCTTGACGTCAAAGTAAATTTATTATTTTTTTCGTTGACCCTTTTAATTTTTTTTTTTTTTTGTGTATTTTTTAATTTGAACCACGCCTCTCTGACGCCCACGAAACGTTGGCAATCTTCGGCAACTTGCTGAAAAGTAATGTCGGGCTCGTTTTCAAACTTGTTGAGTACCCACCGACGTATTTCGGTGTCTTTCGCTGAAATCAAACCCTGAACGAAAAATCAGGCATTTAAAATTATTGGCACTTAACTCTGCCAAGTTGAAGTCATCGCAGTGTTTATTGACTACACTCGCGAAAGTAACATAATCTTCGTCTTCTTTGCGGGTGAGATTCATGCATTTCCAACGCTTGTGGAACAGTGACGTCTTTGGACTGAAAAGTTCTGTTAATGATTGAACCGCTTCTTTAAAATTCAAGTTGCTGGTTTTATTAGGCAAAATATAGTTTACAAATTTAGTATATTCTGATGTGCTTAATTTCCTGAGGAGTAGGCGAACCTTTTTATGTTCAGCCCAACTTGTACAATCCGTATTGTATAATTCCTCGTAACGTGTAAGGTACGAAGTGAATGTAATTTCATCTTCAAGTTTTCAATAGCACTCTATACAGCATTTTGAGAGAACGCGTTTTCTCTGTCCTCATTTTGGCTTTTGATGGATATATTATACAAGTGCCATTGCTCATTCTGTGTTTGAAAGAGCATTTCTTCCAGTTTCTGTTGCCTAGCCTGAATTTCTATGTGCAATTTCTCAAATTTCTCCTGGTATTCTCCTTGTTCTCGTTGGAATTTCTCTTGTCTTTCTTGATATTTCTGTTCCAACAGTAGTTGTTGTTCCTGTTGGTGTTTCATCAACCCTATCATTGCACTTTTAAATTCGTCCATTTTGCTGCGGTAGTACATAAAATTAAGAAATGAGAGGGGGAAGATATTTTTTTCTCTTTACTCTCTTAATCAACAATAAGTCTGTTTGACTTTTACGATTCTTTTACTGAAAAATTTAAAAGCGGGAGAGGGGATAAATTTTTACTTTACTCTATTTGCGAAAACAATAAGTCTGTTTGACTTGCACAGTTCTTTTACTGACTTCTTGGAATGGAAAAAATAACAAGGTTCACCAACCTTTTTCCCAATCACTGAATTGAACTTGGAGAAATCCTATTGTCTTGAAGAGTTTCTTTTTTCACTGTCAGTGTTGTAATTAACACTGGATACCCTTGTGTCATAAAGTTTGAACAGAATTCTTTTCTTCACCATATGTTGTAGACACTGGCATTTTTTTTTTTATGATTTAACGTGAAGTCCGTTTCTTCGAATCCTTCGTCGCCAAGATGTTGTGACCGAGTAAATGGTTAAGAAATAACAAATCAAGTGTTACAGATATATCATATATTAAACAGTAAATACAACAGAAGAGTATTACACGACTAGTGAGGGTGTGTCGGATAACCCAGCGTTGAATCTATTCGACTGTACCCCCCGCAAGGACTTCACTCCTACTAATCTTATAGTAGGCTTGACTGTTAATATTTAACAGCCCCCACCCCCACGAGGGTGTATGTGGCACAAGGCCGAGTTTAACGTGGGTACTCCGAACCCGTAGGCTCGGCCAAAAATATTCCCTTTGAACCCGCATAAACGAGTTCAGGGCCTGTCTACCTCCCCGGACGAAACTTTGTCCTGCGGCAAAGCCTCGTCCGGGTTGTTCCTCTCCGCTCGAGGCAAAGAGTTCGACAGAAATGAACAGTCTGGTCGACTTGTTAATATTTAACAAAAACGAGGGATGTATGTGGCACAAGGCCGAGTTTACCATGGGTTTAACGAACCCGTAGGCTCGGCGAAAAATATTCCCTTTGAACCCGCCTAAACGAGTTCAGGGCCTGTCTACCTCCCCGGACGAAACTTTGTACTGCGGCAAAGCCTTGTCCGGGTTGCTCTCTGCTGAGGCAGAGAGTTCGACAGTTACGAATAGTCTGAGCAACTGTTATATTTAACAATGCCCCCACAAGGAATGTATGTGGCACAAGGCCGAGTTTAACGTGGGTTTCTCCGAGCCCGTAGGCTCGGCCAAAAATATTCCCTTTGAACCCGCCTAGACGGGTTCAGGGACTGTCTACCTTCCCGGACGAAACTTTGCCCTTCAGCAAAGCTTCATCCGAGTTCCTCTCTGCCAAAGAGTTCGACAGTGAACAGTCTGATCGACTGTTCCCCCAAGGCTTTTTCTCTTACTAATCTTATAGTCGGCGGAAGAGTCCAACATAGACTCTTTAGCGGGAGGACACCACAACACACCCATACCTTTTTTTTCCTGCTTGTGTTCAGAGTCCTGTTGCCAGATATATGTACTTCCAGGAGCCACCCTCTTCGCCCAGGCAGACTACCTCCTCAAAGCACTTGATTTAGGCGTCCGTGTTGAGTCTGAGTCGCTGTGGGAAGATGAATGAAGATATAACATCAGTATCCCTACTGATCACTCCCAATACCTTCGTAATCATCATTAGAGTCATCCAACTCATTCCGAATCCTATGCACTGTCCTCATATTGACACTCTGGAAAGTTTGTATTGGAGCTTTAAGCGCGAATGCCAAGCAGTACAGCATGGCGTTTTCAAATTTATGGAAGAGTGCATTGCGTCATGGTGCTCTTTTTCTCTTAGGCGGCGGCCAAACGACCCTAATATACTGTGCAGTCGACAAAATAAAAAAAAACAACGTGTTTGCGCGTAATTAAAAATATAATATGGCAATAATTTACACATCATATGCTGTATATATATATATATATATATTTATTAACACTTACGCGTTATTTTTCGTGGATACCCATATTTGAATAGACGCTCCGTTTATTCATTATACTATATATATATATATATATATATATATATATATATATGCATGTATTTTCGCCTGATATTTTTTCTTTTAATAATATTTCTCAAATATTCAGGCCAGTAGGCGAAAAAGAAAATAATTTTAATACATAAGCGGACCTCTTTATTCAAATATGGCTATACACTAAAAAATAACGTTTCTGTGATAAAATTTGTCGGATTAATAAATAAGAAAGCCATGACTTCTTTAGAAATTGCTTTGCTTACGTTAGTAAACAAAGCAATTTCTAAAAAAGTAATGGATTTTTAGATACATATATATATTTTCCGTTATGATATATATATATATATATATATATATATATATATATATATATATATATATTCTCTTTATACATGATTTTATTACATAATTGTCAGACTTAATCCTTTTTATTATATATATATATATATATGTGTGTGTGTGTGCTTGTGTGTGTCCATTTGTAGTCAATAAATGTGTATATATATATATATATATATATATATATATATATATGCGTACCTGTTCTTATGTTTTGAATCGCGCGTCAGGTATCTGAGATCAAATTATGATATGAAAAATTGATATGAAAAATTTTAAACAGATATCATTATATTTTATGTAAACTTTTGTATACATGTTTAAATCCGAATTAAAAAAAAGAAAAAGTCAATAAAAACGCCTCCAGATTTGTATTCTTGTCCAGATCAGATTTCTATAAATGTTGGCCCTGACATTTACGATCGTGGCCTTTAAGGCGTCCTCGGGGTTTATGCCGCCGCATGTTGGTTTCCTTCTCGACGTCGCAGAAGTGCAGTCGATTCAAATCAAGAGACGTGTTGTGTTGAAGGAAGGGAGTTCTCAGTCAGCCACTCCTGCGTCACGTGGTCATCTTGGATAGAGCAGATCCCTAGTGGAACACTTCTTGTCACCATCTTGATCCTGTCTAGCACACCTTGATCTCCGAGGTAGCATCAGCCCTAATGCCAAGCGCAATAACAATAATATAATCTGTGGCAAAAGGTTTCCACGACGTTCAGTCACAATCTTTTAGAACTGATTCGCCCACATGCTTTTGAGAACGACAGAGTATCGCGCTCACTGTTTTGTTACACAGTGTTATCAGAGGAGAACTGTTACCAGCTGAGCGGCTCTTGCATGACAGTATGGAATTAAAGGTTTGCGTGTTAGTGTATGAGAAGTGTGTGTGTATTCACATGTAAACAATTAAAGAAGAAACTTACAACCTCTTGAGTTACTACTAAGGACTGTTTATCCTTTTTTTTCATGATGGAAATTATAGGCATACAAAGATCTCGATGTCGCTTGGGTAAGTCCGATTTCTTTTTGTGGTCTAGAAGTTAGATTAAGTAAGAATATGAATGGTTAAAATGGTCGAAATTTACGCTGAGTAGGAACGACCAGATTAATTACTTCATCATTGAAGCTGCAAAACACGTCCGAATATTATTGGTTGGAAAATGGAAAGAGAAAGGTTCTACCCTTTCCGCAAGCGAGGTCATAAAATTGCTATCAAATACACTATCCATTTTTTACGTGAACGGGATTGTGAGAATGAATATATATATATATATATATATATATATATATATATATGTGTGTGTGTGTGTGTGTGTGTGTGTTTATATTTTAAGACATTTTATGTTTATACATCCTTTTTATAGATAAAAATATTTAAGAAAATGCACTGTTTATAATAAACAGTATTAATAACATTTACAAGCCTGAATGTCCGAGAAATTTTCATAGAAAATATTCATCCTCCGACAAAAATCGAACCTGTATCCTATACGGAACCGTCTTATAGCCTGAAGTACCTTAACCGATTGAGCTACAGAGGAACGTCCAGTTTGCAAAGTCGATTTTACTGCTTTTAAACTTCAATCTTCCATGAATCTCTCACGTACATTCATATCTCCTAATGGCGTACTCAAATGCAAACAAATGACGTCACACATTGCAAAAAGAATTTATAAACATAAAATGTCTTAAAATAATTGTCGGACTTTGTCCATTTCATAGTCACTGACGTCATTTGACGATCCTCTGTGTATATATATATATATATATATATATATATATATATATATATATATATATATATATATATATATATATATATTCATGAATTATTCACAAAAAACAAATGCAAAGGTTAATGATTTAATTATGAGAAATCCATCATCGCAAACAATTCAAATAATATCCGTTATGAATGAAAAGATCCTTGTTTCTATAAATTTCTGCCATATTAGTTCTTATTTTTACTACAAGCTTTCGTCTGTTCCTACAGACATCTTCAGGTATGGAATAGATGTTGTTCTTGTTTTTTCTCTTAGTAATAAGAGGACAACGAAAATATATGTATATATATATATATATATATATATAATATCATTTTCCGACAAGTCATCCTTCTTTCATCTGAATGTCTGATGTCTGCCATGATATTTGCAGAAACTCATGCCGTTCTAAAAATATATACAGAATATTAAGCACATCGTTTAATGATATGAAAGAAACCAAATTAACACCTTCACAAAGACATTGTAATAAGAAACGTGTGGCCATGTGAGAGGTTCGGGTCTGTAGTTAAGACAATGTTCTGATTGCTTGTCTTGCTCTTTTGAGTTAGTGTGAGATTTTGAATTGTCAAGTTGAAAAAGCGCATTCCTTATTTTCAAATATGGCCTAACGCGAAGACGTCTTCCCCTGAGTATTCCTAATTTGCTCACGTCGGAGTCAGAACAAATGGCATTGCTTCTAGATATATTCGTTATAAACTCTTACAGTACGGTTTCATTGAATACCTCGCTGCCTTAAACTGTAGGCTCACAGGTCCACAAAGATTTGCAAGAAGAATTCTCTGTCAGCTGTAACGAGATAAACAATCTCTTTGGTCTTATCCACTTCCCAAACAGCAGCATGCTTGCTACTGTGGGGTCTGTCACTAAGATCAGTTTCTTCTTTCATACCCTATTGAACCATATCAGTATAGTGCTTACATAATATATAGCTTTTTCTTAAATATGTTAATGCAACATTTTCTCTTTGCTAAAATAAATTCTATGGAAATTCTTTGTTTTCTACGTGTATCATGTGTTAGGGAAGCCATTTTAAAAATTATTATATATATCTCTTCTCCACCCAACTGTGGCTGGAATAGGAGGATAGACTGGATCTTATAGCCTCGGTTGTCATCCAGTCTATGGTAGAACGTATCGGCAAACTACTGCGGAAAAGCGTCTGCGTTCTCAGTCATGAATCTAAAGACATGAACAAGAGAGATACATGAAAGAATTATTTATTCTCCCATTTACATTTCACCCATTATTGGCATTATTATATACGTGATATAATAATACGGTAATTCACGGACGGAACTGAAAGCTGAAAGGAAAAAGAATGACAAACATGCTTTTGTTCTCAGAGAGACTTTTATACCACGACGAAGACAAATCTCTCTCTCTCTCTCTCTCTCTCTCTCTCTCTATATATATATATATATATATATATATATATATATATATATATATATATAAGTGTTAGAAATTATTAGGATGATTTGATATAATCATAATCAAGTAATTCATCGAGTCTAGAAGAAACCTCAGCAAAATGCAAAAAGCACTGGACGGTAGTTTCGTCCTATATTTGGGACACATCTGCAGTGTGCATCCACTATCGAGTATTGAACCCGGACCGAGGTTGAGGTTTCTTCTAGACTAGATGAATTACTTAATTATGATATACATATGTACATAGATGTTCCTTGCAGAGAATAATATATCATATATCTACAGAGCGATTAGAGTGTGAGAAAAAAACAAGAAAGGATGGGTCTTACATGTAATATGGAGATTCTTCTGTGTTTCTGGTGAAGACCTGTTCAAGACTCCAGATTTAAACGGGCCAGATTCCTTTTTTCTATGTCCCAGGCGATGACATTCAATGACGGGGAAACGGCGAGGCCTGGATTTTATCCAAATTGGAGACTGCAAGCCGGAGACGCTTTCTGAATTTGGGGAAAATATATCCCCAAAAGGAAACGGTGCCATATGCTTTGTAAGCTGCTAGGAGAGTTAGATTTAGCATCAGCTCATGCCAGGCTAAAAAAAAATGAAATTAACTACGGCTTTCGTCACTGTATGGAGTGTCGTCAATAAGGGGCCTTCACATCACCCATATGACACATCCCCACCAAATGGATATAATCACTTTCTCTGCGCCTACAGACTGACTAACGTTGTTTCCTGAAAGATAACTGCACCATATTTCCGTCTGGTCATCTAGATACTGTATGGCTTATAGCTTTAAGAATAGGCAATTTTAATGCTTTTCAAATTCATTTTGAAATGCTGTTACTTTTTGACCGCGTCTCATATTTCAGTTATCTTTCAACATTTTTTTTTTGCAGTTGAAAAAAAAAGCAAACACTTAAATTTAATTTGGCAGACATGTTAATGACGTCATTTCCTTTAAAATCCTGAGTTGCCGGGAAAAATGTCAACATGTCGGCTCCGTGGACATCATTGCCGAAACGGCTTCATAAATACTACATCGCAACTGAAAAATTTCCGAATAAATACTTTTACTTGACAGACCAAAAGCTTTCGATGTTTTTGACAGAATACATTTTCTTGGCTTAACTACTTTTTTTAAATTTTATAATCGAGGATGATAAAGAGGATTTTTGATGTAATCGGCTTTTTTCTTAGCGTTTATTTGTTCGGAATGCTTCGATTTTTGATTTGATTTTTTCATGGTATATCTCAATGCTCAAAATGAGTGATATGTAATGTTTTAAGTTAAATTCATTCGTTTAAATTACCTATTTAATTACTTAATATATTTAACTGTAGTTAAATATGTATAGATTAATACAGACATCTCGATATCAATTAGGTTGTAAGGCAAAACATTATGACGAGAAAATAAAACACTGCATTTCAAAGTAAAAGGGCACTACGAAGCTTTATATAAGATCGGCAAGGCTCGGGCTGTGGCTTTAGATATCTTCAAGGCGTTTAACAGGATTTGGCAATCTGGTCTTCTTCTGAAACTGAAGAGCTATGATGTCTCTGGTCGAATATTTAACTTGACGCAATTTTTTTTAACAAATTGTGTGATCGAGTCGTATTGAACGGCCACATTTCTAGATCTTTTCACATTAATACGGGGTCCCCATAGGGATATATCTTTGGACCTACACTGTTTTTTGTCTTCGTGAGAGACCCACTCAATGTCATGAATTATCAAGATGGTATTTAGGCTGATGATATGACTATATACTCTTGTCTTAATAGTAAGTCAGTTTGGTCAAACTATGACCAACAATACATTTTAAAAAATATATTATCAGCAACCCATTTCTGAAAAAAAATATTACCAGCAATACATTTAAAGAAAAGATATTACCAGAAATACATTTCTCAAAAAATGCATTGTTGGTAATATTTTTCAGAAATGTATTTACATTTCTGAAAAAATATTACCAGCAATGCATTTCTGAAAAAAAATATTACCAGCAAAATATTTTTAAAAATATTACCAACAATACATTACATTGCTGAAGAAAAATATGACCAGCAATACATTTTGAAAGGAAAAATATTACCAGCAATACATTTTTAAAAATATTACTACCAATACCTTTCTGAAAAAATATCACCAACAATACATTTCTGAAAAAAATATTACCTGGCAATCTATTTCTGAAAAAATATTACCAGCAATGCATTTAAAGAAAAAAAATATTACGAGCAATACATTTCTGAAAAAATATTACCAAGAATACATTTCTGAAGGAAAAAATATTACCATCAATACATTTCTAAAAAAAATATTACCAGCAATACATTCCTGAAAAAAAAAAATATTACCAGCAAGATATTTTTAAATATTACCAGCAATATAATTCTGAAAAAAATATTGCCAGCAATACATTTCTGAAAAAAAATATTACCAGCAATACATTTCTGAAAAAAATATTACCAGCAATACATTTTTAAAAAAAATATATTACCAGCAATACATTTCTTTAAAAATATCACCAACAATACATTTTGAAAAAAAATATTACCGGCAATAATTTTCTGAAAAATATCCCGACCAATAAAAATCTTGTCGGCATTAAATAACCCGCGTCTCATATTTCAGTTATCTTTCAACATTTTTTTTTTGCAGTTGAAAAAAAAAGCAAACACTTAAATTTAATTTGGCAGACATGTTAATGACGTCATTTCCTTTAAAAATCCTGAGTTGCCGGGAAAAATGTCAACATGTCGGCTCCGTGGACATCATTGCCGAAACGGCTTCATAAATACTACATCGCAACTGAAAAATTTCCGAATAAATACTTTTACTTGACAGACCAAAAGCTTTCGATGTTTTTGACAGAATACATTTTCTTGGCTTAACTACTTTTTTTAAATTTTATAATCGAGGATGATAAAGAGGATTTTTGATGTAATCGGCTTTTTTCTTAGCGTTTATTTGTTCGGAATGCTTCGATTTTTGATTTGATTTTTTCATGGTATATCTCAATGCTCAAAATGAGTGATATGTAATGTTTTAAGTTAAATTCATTCGTTTAAATTACCTATTTAATTACTTAATATATTTAACTGTAGTTAAATATGTATAGATTAATACAGACATCTCGATATCAATTAGGTTGTAAGGCAAAACATTATGACGAGAAAATAAAACACTGCATTTCAAAGTAAAAGGGCACTACGAAGCTTTATATAAGATCGGCAAGGCTCGGGCTGTGGCTTTAGATATCTTCAAGGCGTTTAACAGGATTTGGCAATCTGGTCTTCTTCTGAAACTGAAGAGCTATGATGTCTCTGGTCGAATATTTAACTTGACGCAATTTTTTTTAACAAATTGTGTGATCGAGTCGTATTGAACGGCCACATTTCTAGATCTTTTCACATTAATACGGGGTCCCCATAGGGATATATCTTTGGACCTACACTGTTTTTTGTCTTCGTGAGAGACCCACTCAATGTCATGAATTATCAAGATGGTATTTAGGCTGATGATATGACTATATACTCTTGTCTTAATAGTAAGTCAGTTTGGTCAAACTATGACCAACAATACATTTTAAAAAATATATTATCAGCAACCCATTTCTGAAAAAAAATATTACCAGCAATACATTTAAAGAAAAAGATATTACCAGAAATACATTTCTCAAAAAAATGCATTGCTGGTAATATTTTTTCAGAAATGTATTTACATTTCTGAAAAAATATTACCAGCAATGCATTTCTGAAAAAAAATATTACCAGCAAAATATTTTTAAAAATATTACCAACAATACGTTACATTGCTGAAGAAAAATATGACCAGCAATACATTTTGAAAGGAAAAAATATTACCAGCAATACATTTTTTAAAAATATTACTACCAATACCTTTCTGAAAAAAATATCACCAACAATACATTTCTGAAAAAAAAATATTACCGGCAATCTATTTCTGAAAAAATATTACCAGCAATGCATTTAAAGAAAAAAATATTACGAGCAATACATTTCTGAAAAAAATATTACCAAGAATACATTTCTGAAGGAAAAAATATTACCATCAATACATTTCTAAAAAAAATATTACCAGCAATACATTCCTGAAAAAAAATATTACCAGCAAGATATTTTTTAAAATATTACCAGCAATATAATTCTGAAAAAAAATATTGCCAGCAATACATTTCTGAAAAAAAAATATTACCAGCAATACATTTCTGAAAAAAAATATTACCAGCAATACATTTTTAAAAAAATATATTACCAGCAATACATTTCTTTAAAAAATATCACCAACAATACATTTTTGAAAAAAAATATTACCGGCAATAATTTTCTGAAAAATATCCCGACCAATAAAAATCTTGTCGGCATTAAATAACCCATTGAGGTTGATATACTGTAAAACAAACCAAATCAAACCTAATAAATGTACATATTACATACGCATGTATTTTTCTTTTAATCATTTCATCACAGATGCAGAGGATTACAGGAAGTGAAAGACAACGAGAAGACTTTAGTGAAGAGAAGTGAGGAAAAGGACAATAAAGGAATATTTTTCACGAAGACAGAAGATAGCTATTAAGAGCTGTTAACTTAATTCCACCTATAATATGTTATTATTTATTGATTTCACTAATTATCCAGTTCTTTATATATATTATGCCTTTAAATTCCTTGAGGAAGACAGGGCCGCAAGATATCGTTGCGGTTTCTATAACAAACCAGTTCTTTAGTAGGTTATTAGCCTACTACGCAAACCATAACTAGGAGGATCAGGTTTTGAATTCAGAGTTGTTGTTCTTCTAGACCAGTTACCATCCAAGGCTATAGAACTCAGTCCGTCCTGCTATTTACCCATAGCTAGGGGGAGAAGAAGAGGATGCATACCTTTCCTAAGGGTATTAGCACATAAGTGAATGTAATGGATTTGAGTGGAATTCGAACTCGGCTCTCCGATTACTCCACATTGCCTCCTTATTACTAGCAATACATTTTTGAAAAGGAAAAAAAACTAAATGAATATTATCGGCAAGTAAATCTTATCAGCATTAAATAACCCATTGAGGTGGTGATATACCATAAAATAAAGCAAACAAATTTAACTTATGTTAAAACATAAGTAAAATTTGTTTGCTTTATTTGTTTTCTTAGTGCTATCTCCATACTGACAAATTTCAATATTTTGTTGTGTTAATTCTTAATTAATGGAGATCATAATTTGTTTTTTTTATTTCTAAATTTAATTTTTTTTTCATTTGCTCGCCATGACAACTTGTGCAGAATTTTTTAAAAATTTCTACCTTTAAAAAAATTTGTTCTTTTTTTTCCCCCGTTAACAAACGCACTGAATAACATTACCAGGAATGTCGGTCAGAGGTTCTTCAACTTGTTTATATCAGGTTGTCCTTTAAAATATTTTTGTTCAGTGTCTGGAAAAATTCCTTTTAATAGACTTACGGAAGTACGAACCAGTCAAGTGAATTTGCTAAAAAAGATTTCGCCATTCCTATAACAAGTTTAACGCCACAAGTTTCCAAGTTTACATTAAAATGAATCTATCTAGCTAAATTTCGATGCAGTTTTGGCAAAAAGGATAACTTCGCAATAAAGGTTATTACAAAAACTTTGTCAACAAATCATCTGATCTTTGTAACCCACTTTGGACAATTCTATAAAGGAGAGTATGGAAAATATATTGCTGTAAATATTTTTTCCTTCAAAAATGTATTACTGGCAATATTTCTTCCTTCAAAAATGTATTGCTGGTAATATGTTTTCTTCAAAAATGTATTGCTAGTAAATATTTTTTATTCAAAAATGTATTGCTGGTAATATGTTCTCTTCAAAAATGTATTGCTGGTAATATTTCTTCCTACAAAAATGTATTTCTGATAATATTTTTTTCTTCAGAAATGTATTGCTGGTAATATTTTTCCGTCAAACATGTTTCACCGGTAATATTTTCTTCCTTCAAAAATGTATTGCTGGTCATATTTTTTCCTTCAAAAATGTATTGCTGGTAATATTTTTTCCTTGAAAAATGCGTTGCTGGTAATATTATTTCTTCAAAAATATATTGCTGGAAATATTTTTTCCTTCAGAAATGTATTGCTGGTAATATTTTTTCCTTCAATAATGTATAGCTGGTAATATTTTCTTCCTTCAAAAATGTATTGCTGGTAATTTTTACTCTTCAATGCGTTTTACTCTTCAGAAATGCGTTGCTGGTAATATTTTTTCTTCCAAAATATATTGCTGGAAATATTTTTTTCTTCAAAAACGTATTGTTGGTAATATTTTTTTCTTCATAAATGTATTACTGGTAATATTATTTCCTTCAAAAATGTATGCTGGTAATATTATTTCTTCAAAAATATATTGCTGGAAATATTTTTTCCTTCAAAAATGCGTTGCTGGTAATATTTACTCTTCCAAGATATATTGCTGGAAATATTTTTTTCTTCAAAAATGTATTGCTGGAAATATTTTTTTCTTCAAAAATGTATTGCTGGTAATATTTTTTTCTTCAAAAATGTATTGCTGGTAATATTTTTTTCTTCATAAATGTATTACTGGTAATATTATTTCCTTCAAAAATGTATTGCTGGTAATATTATTTCTTCAAAAATATATTGCTGGAAATATTTTTTCCTTCAAAAATGTATTGCTGGTAATGTTTTTTCCTTCAAAAATGTATTTTTGGTAATATTTTTTCTTCAAAATTGTATTGCTAGTAAATATTTTTTTCCTTAAAAAATGTATTGCTGATAATATTTTTCCCTTCATAAATGTATTGCTGGTAGTATTTTTCCGTCAAAAATGTTTCACCGGTAATATTTTCTTCCTTCAAAAATGTATTGCTGGAAATATTTTTTCCGTCAAAAATGTATTGCTGATAAAAATGTAATATCATTTCTTAAAAAATGTTTCGGCGGTAATATTTTTACCTTCAAAAATATATTGCGGGCAATATTTTTTCTTCAAAAATGTATTTCTGGTAATATTTTTTTCTTCAAAAATGTATTGTTGGTCATTTTTTTTTCCTTCAAAAATGTATTGCTGTTAATATTATTTCTTCTAAAATATATTGCTAGAATATTTTTTGTATTCAATATGTATTGCTGGAAATATTTTTTTCCATTAAAATGTATTACTAGTAGTATTTTTTTTATCCAAAAATATATTGCTCGTAATATTTTTTCCTTGAAAAATATATCGCTGGTAATATTTTATCCTTCAAAAATGTATTGCTGGTAATATTTTTTTCTTCATAAATGTATTGCTGGTAAATATTTTTCCTTCAATAATGTATTGCTGGTAATATTTTTTCTTTCAAAAATCCGTTGCTGGTAATATTATTTCTTCAAAAATATATTGCTGGAAATATTTTTTCTTTCAAAAATGTATTGCTGGAAATATTTTTTCTTTCAAAAATGTATTGCTGGTAATATTTTTTTCCTTTAAAAATGTATTGCTGGTAATTTTTATTCTTCAAAAATGTATTGCTTGTAATATTTTTATCTTCAAAAATATATTGTAGTCATATTTTTTCCTTCAAAAATATATTGCTTATAATAATATTTCTTAAAAAATATATTGCTGGAAATATTTTTTCCTTCAGAAATATATTGTTGGTAATATTATTTCTTAAAAAACATATTGCTGGTATATTTTTTTATTCAATATGTATTGCTGGAAATATTTTTCCTTCAAAAATGTATTCCTGGTAATATTTTTTCTTCCAAAATATATTGCTGGAAATATTTTTTCTTCAGAAATGTATTGCTGGTAATATTATTTCTTCAAAAATATACTGCTGGAAATATTTTTTCCTTCAAAAATATATTGCTGGAAATATTTTTCCTTCAAAAATGTATTCCTGGTAATATTCTTTCCTTCAAAAATGTATTCCTGATAATATTTTTTCCTCCAAAAATTTATTGCTGCTAATATTTTCGTCTTCAAAAATGTATTGCTGGTAATATTTTTCCAAAAATGTATTGCTGGTAATAATGTATTTCTGATAATATTTTTTTCTTCAAAAATTCTTTGTTGATAATAATTTTTTTACAAAAATGTATTGCTAGTAATAAAGACTTTTTTTTTTTTGCACATTCTGACCCCAGTTTGGCGGGTAACTATTTACCCATATTTGACACCTTAACAGTTGTTTCCACCCCAGGATCAGAGTGGACCTGGGAACACCAGCAATTAAGAGGTTGTCCATGCTTCCCAAAACCTCATGATCAAAGGCCTTGGATATAGTTTATCGTCATATCCAGGGCGCGGATATAGTTTATCGTCATACCCAGGACGGCACATTAACTGATGCATCACTTTCGTGCGATGAAGCTTTAAAGGACGAAACGCATTTTCCCATTTTGATATATATACACAGACACAGACACACACAGACACACACACACACATATATATATATATATATATATATATATATATATATATATATATATATATATATATATATATATATGTTTCATTAAAAACGACGGTACTACAGTTGCTTTTTATTTAATTTTTCTTGTATTCGCACAAGAGAATTCTTTTTGGACAAATAGTGTGAAGAAACTGTCCAAATATTCTATAGTTCCGAGCGCTTTCGGCTATACTTTTAGCCATTATGATGATTTTATTTTTCAGTTTAAACGACTGTGTGTGTGTTTGCGTATGCGTTTAGTGTGTTATAGTGGTGTTTTATTTTTCTGAACACGGTTAGCACATTGTAGCCTAGTTCGTAGTTTATATTGTTAAGAGTTGGCTTTATCTTTTTTTTTTATTTTTAGGGCTTCCATTACTTTTAATCTCTTTTTCAAAGTGGATGAGGTTGTTATGTTTGTGTTTTCTACTAGTATCGTTCGAATGGAGTCTGCTAGGTTTGTGTGTGTGTGTGTGCTTAAATGCGTTCTAATGGAGCTATGGTCAGATAGGTGTAACGTAAGGCGTCTGGATAGGCATGTAGTTGTGGGACCGATGTAATTACTTATGAGTTCGGTTTGATCAGGAACACACTTCCTTAAGGGTCATTTGAACTCATAGATAATGTTCGTTCGTTGTAATTTTGACTTAGTGTGTTGTTATTTTTGAGGATAAGGTTAGCGGTCTTAAATTTTTTATAGTAGATAATTAATTTGATTTTTTTATTCAGGTCAATTGGGGTAGTGTATTTCTATATGATATTTCTAAGTGAAGATTCATCTTGTTTGTAGTTAATGAGCATTTGGATTTTGCAGAAAATATTTATGTAATCTTTGACTGTATGTTCACTATCATTGTTATTTACTTTGGTGGTCTACAAGGTGTTTAGGGAAGCCATTGTTAATAAGTGTCTGCTTTATATTATTGAGTTCTTTAAGTAACAGATTTGGACATTTTTACACACACTGTGTTCAAAAAAGAAAGCTCTTGTGCGAACACAAGAAAAATTAAATAAAAAGCTTAACAGTAGTACCTTGTCTGTCGTTTTTAATGAAACATGCATAAATGAAGGATTGCTGCTTAAATACACAATATATATATATATATATATATATATATATATATATATATATATATATATATATATATGCGTTTTATAAAAGAGTTCGTTTTGCCTGTAGTAAAAATCCTCCGTGGAAAGTTGCCGATGAGAGGAAAAGTTTATATCTGTTATTGAATAGAAGACAAACGTCATAAAATTCGTAAAATCCGTCGTAACATCCATCGACATTTGTGCTTTCATCTGCAATTCAAAGCTGATGTTCACATATAAAATCCTTCTTTTTTTTTCGCTATAAATGTATGGAAGGCCATGTTTGCTGAACAAAACGGGAAAGTGTATTACTAAATATTTGGTTTTTTTGTTTTTTTTTTACTTCTCAGATCGTGTAAATAAAAATGCTTTTATTTTTATCTATTTTCCTTATTTGCAATATATTTTCTTGCTAACTGAAAATTATTTTGTTACCCTAAGATCTGTCTAGCAGTACATTTATTTACATGCTAACACATATGATTCAACCTTTCATTTAGAAAATATAACATGATTAATCAGTCAAAGTGAACAACGTCAAATTAAAATTTGTGAAATGGGCGTCTGGTAATGGGCTTAGAATTTTAGCGTTCTAACTACGAGATCAGAGTTCGTATCTCACCATGGCCAATCTGCCAAGGAGGGTGAGTTATCGGAATGCGTCAGAAAGTGCTTGATAATCATACTACCAACTGACCCAAGCCCTGTCAGTGAAATTCGGTATCTTTCTTGTATTTCGAAGCCGTCAATGACTGTGCTAACACGACATCAGACCGTCGTGACCGAGGCTCTGCTAAAATGATCACGCCGAGCTCTCTCTCTCTCTCTCTCTCTCTTTCTCTCAATTAGTTGCAGTATAAAACACTGATTTCTTCTATAAGTGTTGAAGGAACACAAATGTGCCAGAGCACGCATCTGCAACAAAGACAAGCAAGCCATGTCGACAGACGTAAGCGAAAAATTAGTAGCTAATATATATATATATATATATATATATATATATATATGCGTGTGTATAAGAAAGAGAGTCTGCCATCGAGTCTCTAAACCTACATCGCGGCCCCAAAAAACCGAATACTATATTATAGCCTAAATAAAATTTAGAATCATATAAAAAAAAGTAGATGAAAGAATGAAAAATGTGCCTGAGTTGACGTCTGCAAAAGGGATTAGCAAAATACTCGAGCTGGTGGGTGTCCATATACATGAATAGCCAGCCAATATAGTTAGGTTATTATATATACTCCAAATCAAAATGACATCTTATATGGTGTTCCTGCTATATATCTATCAGGTCATCCCATAAGTTCTGTCCGAATTTTAACTTTTTGTTAAAATGAACGAAATTTAAAGAGTATTTTATAATGTCTAATGGAGCTGAACATGATTTTTATGTTTAGATGCATTTAAACTGATCAAATTTTATTTAAGAGAACAATAAAATTAAATTTTGTTTGATTAAAACCCTGCTAACATGGAAGTACCCAAGAATCATTTGAACCACATAATGCTTTATGAGTTCAAGAAAGGAAACTCAGCAGCCGAAGCGGCTAGAAACATTCACTCAGTTTATGGAGAGGAATGTGTGAATGAAAGAACTTGCAGAAGATGGTTTGCAAAATTCAGAGGTGGAAATTTCACCCTTGAAGATGAAGATCGAACCGGACGTCCAGTTGAGTTTGATGAAAAGCTTCTTGAAGCAATCCTTGAAGAAAATCCTGCTTTATCAATTGAGGAATTGGCAGTGGTTTTCAGTTCAAACCATACAACTGTTCATCATCATCTTCAACAACTTGGAAAAGTTCCTAAACTTGGAAAATGGATGCCTTATGAATTGTCTGAAAACAACCTCAAATCCCGAGTTGACATTTACTCTTCTCTCCATTCTCGCCAACGTGTTTCACCTTTTTTGGATAGACGTGTAACTGGCGACGAAAAATGCATCTTTTATCGAAATGTTAAGCGTCGTAGACAGTGGTTTGGTAAAGGGAATGACCCCAACCACAGCAGAGAAGGGAACTTCATGGGCCAAACGTTCTTCTTTCAATCTGGTGGGATCGCCAAGGAATTATCCACTTTGAATTCTTACCCCCTAATGCAACAATTAATGCTCAAATATACTGTCAGCAATTAGAGCGTTTGAACCAAGCTTTGAGGAAAAAAGACCTGCTCTAGTGAATCGAAAAGAGGTGATGTTTCATCAGGACAATGCGCAACCCCACACAGCAAAAATTACGTCACAAATGATCGAAGAACTTGGTTGAGAGAAAATTTCTCATCCACCTTATTCTCCCGATCTTGCTCCTTCAGACTACCATTTGTTTCGTAGCTTACAGAATCATTTGGAAGAAACAGCTTTTGTAACACAGGAAGAGGTTAAAACTGATATTTGTGAGTTCTTCGAATCAAAGCCAAAAGAATTTTACAGTAATGGAATTAGTAAGCTTGTTAATAGATGGAAGGAAGTCATAGATAATCAGGGAAAATACATTGTTGATTGAATCTGTAATCAAATGTAACATTTGGTCACTTGTTTTCTTTATTCAAAATTCGGACAGAACTTATGGGATGACCTGATATTTAGAGATTCTTGATAAAATCCAAAGAAGAATCTGTCATGGATCCTGACCTGCAATCTCGGCTTCAATCATTTTTCTACCAACATAATGTAGCTTCCCTCCGACTTTTCTCTAAATATTTTCATGGTAAAATTTCTGATAAATTTTCTTTTATGGTAACTAGATTTTATGAATTTAAGCACAGTGCTATATTGGTGGTAAGGTCACATCTTTTTACATTTGAAATGGCTAGATGTAACTGTAACTTATATACTAACAGTTTCATTTTATCGCACTTCTCGCATGTAGAACTCTCTTCCGGCTTCTTGCACTCCAGTCAACTTTAATCTTCGTAAATTTAAATGCAATGTCAATCGTTATCTTCTGTTCTTGTTCTTTTATTTTTCTCTCTTCTTAATGGTGTTTTTCTCATATTCTTTAATATTCGGTAACCAATTGCTTCTTAAGAGCTTTATTTCTTTGTTTGGGGTGGGGGAATGATGAAAAAAATCATTGTCCATCCAACTTTGAAGTTTCTCTTTTTGATGCTTAAATGTTGGTGTTTGGTTGATTTTCAGTTTTTAGCCAATGTTTTTTTATATTCTCTATATTTTCTCTCTGTCTACAGATGCTAACATACTTTTCACTTAATAATATAATCTAAAAGACTGAAATTAATACAGAATTTTTAAAAGATTTAAAATACATACATATATATATATATATATATATATATATATATAAATTATTATAATTAAAATTTAAAAAATTAAAACAATTCTAGTAAAAATTCATTATCAAACGAAAAGAATGTTTTTAAGACAATAGTGACTTAATATATCTTATTTATAAAAGCATTTAAAAGTTTTTCTAATTAAATAATGTCATAGTTTTATTGCATTTTTTATTCTATGATTAAGAGCAGATTTTCAGACAACAATTTCTTACTAGTCAACAGACTTTCTCTGCTTATTGTACCTTTAATTTTAACACTAAGTAACCCACTTGCGTCTTAGTGGCTTTAATGCCTTGCTTGGGGTGAAATGATTAAAAAAGAAAAAACTTTTTTTTTGTTTTTTGGGTTTTTTTTTTCAAGTGTTGATTACAAAGTAAGTTCTGCTATGGAGTATCATTTTTTCCCCTTCTGAAGGCTTGGAAGTTTGGGTAAGTTGTCTATTGCATCAGTTTTCTTCCATTCTGTAAAAAAAAAAAAAACTACGAAGTAGTTTGGCCTTAATATGTACCCATGTGTTATTTTTATAGTTGATTCACCCAATACAGCGCTCGAGAGATACTCAAGATAGAGCTTCACAATCAAAATGATAATGTAGAATGATGATTTTCTCAGCGCACCTTAGATGTGGCACAAGGCCGGAAGTATAGAGCACCCAGTGAGAATCGAATTCACTATTCATTCGTAACTGATTTAATGAGACAGTGGCTCTAGATATCTCCAAAGCGTTTGATAGGGTTTGGCATGCCAGCCTTCTTCGCAAACTTCAAGGTTATGGAATTTCAGGTCGATTGTTTGACTTAATACAATCATTCCTGTCAAACAGTGTATTGAAGGTCGTTCTCAACTCCAGCTCGTATCCCACGAACGCAGGTGTTCCCCAAGGCTCCATCCTAGTCCCTACTCTGTTCCTTATCTTCATCAACGATCTTCCTGGCGTCATAGATTCCCAAGTAGGCATCTACGACACTACAATTTACTCCTGCCTGAAAAACAAATCTAGTGTCGCTGACAAAACTAACCTGGCCGTTTGTCTTGAAAAGGACCTCCAATCGGTAGTTGACTGGGGCAGGAATTGGCTGGTTAACTTTAATGCCTCAAAAACGAAACTGCACTCTATTACTCACCATAGAGAACCATCCCTGTCCCCCATTAGAATGTCTGACGCTCAAATCTACGAGAACACCCCTTTGCGACTGCTCGGCCTCACGTTGACTGCTGACCTGAGATAGAACAAATACATGAGTCAATAGCTTCGTCCACCGCAAGGAAAGTTGGCTCCCTGTGCCGCACCAGGAAATTTTTTTCGCCGTAGTCGATCCTTCAAATCTACAAATCAACCATTCGTCCTTGCATGTAATATTGCTGTCATATATGGTCTGGAGCCCCTTCTGTTTGTCTCAAGATTCTTGATGAAATCCAGAGACGGATATGCAATTTAATTGGCCCTTATCTGGCATCTCGTCTGCAGTCGCTCTGTCACAGACGTGCCGTCGCCTTCTTCTGTCATTTTTACAAATACTTTCATGGTAACTGTTCCGATGAGCTGCTTTCGCTGGTTCCCAGACTTCATGAATTTAAGCGTTCAACTAGGCTGACATCTCGCTCTCACCCTTTCACTGTCGAAACTGTTAAATGCGGCCGTCTCTTCTACTCCAATAGCTCATGTCTCGAACTTCTCGACTGTGGAACTCCATCCCTTTTTCCTGTTTTCCTGATAGCTATAATCTCCAACTATTCAAATGTAATGTCAATCGACGTCTCCGGGTGCCCTGATCTATCCCCTATCCTTCTCTTCATCCTTTCCTCTATCATTCCTATTTGCTCTCGCTCCAACTCTCTGTAACTCCTTGCGTGCCAGTGGTTTCCCGCCTTGCTTGGGGTGAAACGCTTAAGAAAAAAAGGTTGCTAACTATTATACCACGTCAAAATTATACCGCAAAAATTATGAATGAGCTGTTACGGAAATGATGGTTACGCGAATAAGGAGGATAGATAGCGATTGAGCACTGACTTGAAGAGGTCAAGATTAAAGTGATCGGGGAAACATCCACGTGGTAGTCTAATCTATAGGGTGGCAGTTCTTGGGAAAAGGGATGACTGAGTGGAACTTTCTTCTTACGTCTGGCATACGAATTAGGATTACACATCCCAGCTTTAAATGCCTAAACTAGTGGAACTCTATGGGGTAAGACCTTATTGCATTGTGTGTCATCTTGGATTCCAATGGTCTATCGACAATTCCTCACTTCAGAACATCGACGGTGGATCTTAGACTGAGTGACAAACAAACAGTTTTTTACAGGTTTCCGTTCTTCGCTTCATTTCATTGATCGGGAGAGTCGGGAGACGTAGCAGTCATTTCTTGGAGGAAGCGCGAGGGAAAGGAAAAGAACAGATGTCAACGGGTAGACCAACTACTTGCCATCACGTCATCTGGCATTTCTGAAGCTACAGCACGGTAAGGAATCTGCGATCGGAAAGACATCTTCATCCTACTATTGCTGCAATATTATTGACCTTTCTTACGCGTTTTCGGTCTTATATTAAAAATTTAAACATAAACAATTCATCGGCCGGGTTTAACTCAGTTCGGGTCGTCATTCATAATGTGTTTTCCTTGGCACAGAACTTGGCAGTTGAAATGTATGGACAACTTTCTGAAATTTACCGATAAAATTGGAGATTCTTAGAATTGAACAGTTAATGAATATCTGGTTAATTCTTTTCCGTCCTGATGTTATGTCGCTGTATATATACATATATGACATGGTAGGACGGCTTGCGTGTTTCGGCGACACCCAGAGCCATGCGGGCGGGGGCTTCGGCCATTAGCAGCTCCAACCAAGCTCAACAGCTAGGTCTGCAGGGGAAAAGCCAGAAGAAGGACTCATTCTGGTCCTCCAGGATGAGGGTTGTGCAGTAGGCTAACAATCTAGACACTAGCTTGTTACAGAAACCTCAACGATATCTTCAAACCAAGACATAGTCGAGTGGAAAGAGCCCACCAAAATGGAGAGTGTGACGCGTGCTGATGAAAATTCCCCGCGAAGGCAGCCAGGTACGACATAGACCGAGCTGAAGAGGATCTCCCGGAACCGCGTCCTTTGGAAAGGTGTTGTTGCGGCCCTATATTCCCTAAAGAATTAAGAGACATAATGATGAAAAATGGTTGACTTCCTTACATGACTAAGGCTTGCAATCTCACCTATGACTTCAAGGTTTGCGCGAAGTTCAGTACTGTTTAGACAGAGTATGACAATACATGTTTGGTTGGTTTGTTTTGTTTTAGGTATATCAACCTCAATGAGTTATTTAATGCCGACAAAATTTTTATTGCTGATAAATATATATATATATATATATATATATATATATATATATGAACATAAAGTCAACATAGAGGGTGACAGTCTGTTTCATGCTATATGCAATCGTCAGGTGGCCTGACGATTGCATATAGCAGGAAACAGATTGTCGCCTCTAATGTTGAATTTATGTTCTGACTTTATATTTACACACGCTCTATCTCTGATATTGAGCATTTTTATCCCATAAATATAGCACACCTTAAGACTATATTTCTTTATATATATATATATATATATATATATATATATATATATATATTTTTTTAAAAAATGTATTGCTGTTAATATGTTTTCGTCAAATATGTATTGCTGGTAATAATTTTTTTACAAAGTATTTCTGGCTTTAAAACATTTTTTTTCACGTTCATAGTGTTTTGACCCCAGTTTTGGAGTTAACTATTTACCCATAGCTGGGATCCTAACAGGTGCTACCACCCGGAGCCAGGATGAACCTGAGAACAACAACAAGTAAGAGGTGGTTCCACGCTCCTTAAAACTTCCTGATCAGAGACCTTGCTTTTGGACGTAGTTTATCGTCATACTCAGAACGCGGATGTAATTTATCGTTCATACCCAGGACGGGTGTCAATAGGCCGAAAGGACAGATATTCAATATTTGGTTATCTGAAACAGTCTTTCGGCGAATGCGAGGAGCCTGATCGTTTTTTTTTAATTCTCTTTAAATTCCAATGAAATGCATCCCGTTAGAGTGTTTTGATGTTTTTCATCAGGAGCAATCGCGATCTGTAAGC
Source organism: Acanthosepion pharaonis (assembly GCA_903632075.3). Classification (NCBI taxonomy): domain Eukaryota; kingdom Metazoa; phylum Mollusca; class Cephalopoda; order Sepiida; family Sepiidae; genus Acanthosepion; species Acanthosepion pharaonis. The sequence continues at coordinate 136,263 of CAHIKZ030005477.1, forward strand.
AAAACGTATCTATTAATAAATACGCGAAACACGATGAGAAGGAACCTGCGAAACACAATATTTACAAATGAACCTTCTGATATTGCAACAAAAATCCTACACTACCGATGTTTTTTCGTTTTTTTCTTTTTTTTTTTTTTGTAAACAGTGTGAATCCCAAAGGAAACGCAGGCTCGAACCCTGTCGCAGAACAATCTTCTTTTATTGAGTCTCAGGTGGGTAGGCGAGATGCATTCTATTAAACAAAGTTATGGGCATCCATTAAAATAACTTTTGAAGTAATAAGAAATATCAAGTTCAAATCAAGTTTCTCTGTGTGTGTGTGTGTGTGTGTGTGTGTGTGGTTGTGCGTGTGGTTGTGCGTGTATGTGCGTGTGTGTGTTTAGGCAGCATATTTACATTCAAACAGGCTTGGTTAAATAATTTCGATAAACTATGTTTTTGTTTTAATCCTTTGGATTCCACGAATCAATTTTTGGGTTGCCGTAGAAAATTGATTAAGATAAATACCAACATTTTCTTTGTAATAATTTTTATTTTTCCATATACTTTTCAGTCTCACCTGAGACCATCTTCATACAGTTAAATGGTCTGTGTACGTGTAGACGTATTTCTATAAAATTCAAAACACTTTTACTCTTTGTTTTACTGCGTTTTTTATCGTTCCGTATCAATTTCAATACTCACAACGTTTTTTTCATGCAATGGAAGCCACATTTGTATATCTTCATTTATTATTATTTATATTCATACATATTTTTTTATTCATATATATATACATATATATATATATATATATGCTTTGTTGCTACAAACATTTAAAAACTTATTACTATACTCACAGTTGGCTATATTTATTTTGGGCTTTGATTCTCTTATATACAGGTCTTCTATAATTTCAATTTTTTGCATACTAATATTTTGGTGTAATATAGACGTAATTTCATCTAATATCTATCTAAACTGTGAATGTAGACATGAGTGTCCCTTTAAATGCTGTAAGACAGAATTATGCTCATCCAAGTGTAAGCCTTCTCGTCAGCATATGTCTGTTTTTTATATATATATATATATATATATATATATATATATATATATATATATAGCACCCTGCATTATTAGAAAAACTAAAAAGAAATATTCATAGAAATATGATTTAATTTTTATTCGGTTTATTAACCAGTTGTTAGTTATTTAGACGAAGAATAATTGAGTTTTGAGAATAATTCTCTAATTGTATTTAGGCGATCCCTAAGGGAAGAAGAAGGAAAAAAAAAAGGAAAAGAAAGAAAAGAGAGGGAGAGATGGATAATGCAAAAAGCCGATCATAAGCGAAAACAGGTGTCAAGAGATATCTAGGCCAACGCGCCTGACCGAATTTCACGAACAATAGAAATTGTTATTTGAAAGAATAAACTTTAAAGGTAATAAAAAAAAAAACAGACAGACATGTAAAAGTGGATGAACATACGTACGATTGATAAAAATATCGGTCAAAACACCTGGCCTACTTTTGTGTCCACGGAATGTGGGAGCTCATTATCAATTTGGAGAAATGGGATTTTTTAGAACAATGGAAAAAGAAATATTAATCAAAAAGGGGTGTCTTTTGGGTGAGAGGTGACCGCTGGAATTGTATACAGTTTGACCAGCTCTAGAGTTGAAGATTAGAACCCCCACGATGATAAAGTGAAGATATTTTCAATTCAGATAATTAAGATTTTGGCTATCAGGCCTGAGCGAAAATAAAGGAATGAAAACAATTGTTTTGGCTCACAGAAAGCGCCAGCAAGACGAGAAAAATTCTTCCTGAAGTCACATCTAATTAGCGGCGGGCTGTTTTGACAAAAGCCAAAAGGTGAGAAAGGCCGAGATTGTCATTTTCGTGCGTGCGAAAAGGCCAAATTGGATTTTTGTTTTTTTTAGCAAGGTGTTCTTCCCCAGAACAAAGCCCCGGATAGGCCACGCCAAATTGGAGACGTCACGAAGGACGAGAGACGCCCAACCAGAATCTCATTAGCCGAGAGCGGTCACGTGATATGCGAGAAAGAGGAGAAAGGACGCTCGACCAGGACCCATTGGTCGAAAACGGTCACCTGACATGCGAGAGACCGGGAGAGATGGGTGTGCGCCTCCCCCCAGAGGCACTGTGAGGAAGTAGGGGTGAGAGTAAGAGCGATAATGGGAAATCAGAAATAATGCGACTTTTGGAATTATCAAGAAAACCCTGACGCCGACAGACCCACCCCAGTTTGTTGCGGCGTCAATAAAAAGCAGAACCCCAACCGACAGAAATCAGAGTTGCGTTGGAAGGCCAGAGCAGTTGGAGAGCGGACGGGAGAGCGGGCAAGAAGGGTCGGTCCGTTTGGCCCGGACCAAGAGTTGCAGCCAAGCGAAGAGAAGAAAATTGCAGAAAGCCGCTGCAGGCCAGACAGGGAAGAATTGCAACCCAGATAGGTGAAGAAATAGGCCAGACAAGTGGAGTTGCAGGAGACAAGCGGAGTTGGCCTGCCGTTGCAGGCCAGACAGGCAGAAGAGCTGCAGGCCAGACAAGCAGAAGAATTGCAGGCCAGGCAGAAGAGCTGCAGGAAGACAAGCGGAGTTGCAGGCCAACAGGCAGAAGAGCTGCAGGCCAGACAAGCAGAAGAATTCAGATAGGCAGAAGAGCTGCAGGCCAGACAAGCGGAGTTCAGGCCAGACAGGCAGAAGAGCTGCAGGCCAGACAAGCAGAAGTTGCAGGCCAGACAGGCAGAAGAATTGCAGGCCAGACAGGCAGAAGTATTCGGCCAGACAGGCAGAAGAATTGCAGGCCAGACAGGCAGAAGAGTTGCCGGCCAGACAGGCAGAAGAAGTACGGGCCAGAAGAAGTTCAGTTCAGCTCCGGACGACAGAGAGCTCAGTTCAGCCCCGGACGACAGAGAGCTCAGTTCACCTCAGACGGCAGAGAGAAGAGTTCGGACCTTGGCGAGAAGAGTTGCAGGGCGGACGAAGAAGAAGTTACTTGCAGTTGCGCATGGAAGAAGTTGAAATCAAACCAAGCCTAAGAACAGAAATTCGTCAACCCAAATCGAAGTGAAAAATTCGTCCAACTCAAGCCGAAGTGAATAAGCTCGTCAACTCAAGCCGAAGAGAAGAATCAGCCGTGAACGACTGGTAGAGATTAGCGCCCAGTGTCGAAACCAAACCACACTCCGACATACAAATTTCTCGAGAGGCAACTCGAAGTCTTTAAGTTGTATGGTAGAAGCTTGGTGCCACAGTCCACAAAACGGGTCGGGAAGTAAGAATAATTTTTATGTAACGAACATTAGATATAAAGGTTGTTACCCTTTTTTATCAGTAATTTTTGGCCTCGTGAGTTTTCTTTTACTTTGTGTTTGCCACCCCGTCGAACTCAACTTGCATACGGCCCCAATCCCTGTTTGATCCCGTCTGTCTAAGATCTGATCACAACGTGGGTAGGCAGACCGGAGATCAGTACAGTTACCCTAGTAACCAGGTGTTGGAAGCGAGTTGGGAACGGCGAGGCTGGTAATCATCTAACCAAAGGGTTGGAGCGTCACACTTGGAGCAGCGAGGGCGAACAGCTGACGCCGCGGCAAAAGACGTCACAACTGGTGCTGTCCGTGACAAGGATCGACCCTTGGGCGGCTACATCACTTCACGTCACAATTGGAGCCGCGAACGAGATCGAACGACAGAGTCGACGCTGCGACCAGGGGGGGGGGCGACGTCACAGTTGGTGCCGTGACCAGGATTCAACCCTGAGACAACCACGTCACATCACATCGATCGACCGCCGTTGCTGAAAATTCAAACAGGACTCAAAACGACCCGGGACCGAAAGGAACGAGAACAGAATCGTCTGTAAGGTAGGACACTTTATTTTATTTCCCAACCTCGATTGTTGCTGCATAGATTGTCTTTTCTTTAGATATGTCAGACTATGATTCAGATAGAGCAGTGGGGGTGAAGAGGAAGTAAGACAGGGGTTGTCAGTTGATTTAAGAAAGCTGTTAGGTGGACCGAGGGTCCCAGTATTTGACGGCAGCGGAAAGAATTTAAAAACTGGCTGGCAATCCTGGAGAAGAGCCGAATTATCTACGAGCTTTCAGACCAAGAAACCCTGTATTTGGCATACGATGCCACAAAGGGAAAGCATCTGAGTTCGTGAAGGAGCTCTTGGAGAGTCAACCCCACTTGTCTTGGGAAGGGTTAAAGGGACTGTTGACCAAGGAATTCGCCGACGAGGGCACAGCCATAGAGGCCATGAGGGCCCTCCTAAAACTGACACAGCTGCGGGATGAAACCCCGGAGAATTGGGGGCCCGAGCAGGGAAGCTGTCGTCATTGGCATTCCCTGAAGTGGTCAGAGACAATGCGGTTATGCAGGCCCAACTAGCGGACCTGTATGTAGAGGCGCTAAGTGACGAGCGTGTTCGTCGACGTACAAAAAGAGGGACCGCTGAGACTGTCGGCAGCAATAGAGCTGGCCAAGGAGAGCCAGGGCGTATGGGAAAAGGTGAAAGGTGTGGGAAGAAGCAAATACCAGGTCAGGAGGCTGGAAGAAGGGGGGTAGGCGGAGGATCCCCCTGGAATCAGAAGGTTAAAGTAGAGGTGGATCGGGCTAAGACCCCAATAGAAAGGCATGGTCGACCAGGCATGGCTTTTATAAAGCCCACGCCGGGTCGATACAGGCTGGTCTGTTGGACCTGTGGGCACGAGGGACCACAGGGCGGCGGAATGTCCGACGAAGTGGGGTTGCCCCAGACTTCAATCAGGACAGATGCACCAGGTGTGGTAAGAAAGGACACCTGGCCAAGTGGTGCTGGGGCTGAGGAAGGATGCCCCCCACCGATATTAACAAAGAAGGCTGAGCCCAAGAGACCGGCCCAGGGAAAAGCCAGCAGGCCACCCCGGAATTAAGAGGGAGGGTGGCCCAGTTAAAAGAAAGAAATAAAAGCTTGGACCAGTGGACGGGCGAACCGCTTGAATAGAGGACAGGGTTCCCCGGGAATGAACACAAAGGCCAACCCAGTTGAAAAGGAAAAAGAGCAAAATGTTGGACATGTGGTCGGGCGGGCCACTTTGCGGCAAGCTGTCCAACAAGAAGGTGCTGGTTTTGCAGGAGGCCAGGACACCTGAAAAAGAAACTGTATCCTTAGAAACGGCCGCGGGAGACCGGAGAGGTCCGGCCAGGGTCGCCCAGGTGCAGGGGCGCAGAACTCCACCTCATGAGAAAAATGAAGGTGATTTATTACTACCGGCACCCTATGGCTGGGTTGACCCAAGGGTGGGGACCCAGGAAGAGGAAAGCTCAAGTGTTCTCTTCGCTAACGCAAGAGAAAGAACTATCCTGTAGAGCGGAGATAGGTGGTGGAGAGAGATGGGGGCTTTGGTGGACACAGGAGCATCTGTGTCATTGATGAGAGAGGAAACATACAGGCGGGTGAAACGGAAGAGAAGGTTACAGGGAAGCGGACATAGAGGTCACGCAAGCAGATGGGGCCCCCCTGAAGATAAAAGGGATGGTGAGGCTCCCGGTGAGGATTGGGAAAGTAAAAAAGCACCCAAAATTTTTACGTAACCCCCCGACCTGTGTACGGAGGCAATCTTGGGAGAAGATTGGCTCCGGAACCAAAGGGCCCAGATCGAGTTTAATCCTACTGTGTTGGTGGTGAACGGCGAGAGAACGCCATTGGGATGCCACCAGAGGAAGAGATAACCATAGTGGTGGAGGAAGATGTAAAGTTACCTCCTAGGACCGCAGTGTCGGGAAAGGGTAGGTTAATGTCAGGGAAAAAGGGTATGGAGAGGACCTCTGCAGTTGGTCCCTGTAGAAGGAAAGGGCCTAGAAGATGGCGAGGTAACCCTGTGCGAAACAGTAGTGGGGCAGCCGAGTTGGTGCCCATTATGATGGTGAACCAAGCCCAAAAGACTATAAAGGTTAGGAGAGGGAGGAGATAGGAAGAGCACTTCCCCTACGAACTCTGAATCAGGTGAGATTCGAGGAGGAACGAAGGAGGCTAGTAGAGCAAACAGAAGGAATCTTAGATGAAGATATATTAGCACCGGATCAATTTAGAACCAGAGTGGGGGGGTCTGTTAAGGGACAATCGAGATGTGGTGGCCCCAGTCAGACAAGGAACTAGGTCAGACCCACACAGTCGAAATGAAAATCGACACCGGAGACCACCCCTGTGAAATTAAAACCCTACCGGACACCTATACATAAAAAGACCCCTTGTAGAAGAGGCAATAGAGGAAATGTTGGAAGCTGGGATGATCGAAGATCGATCTCCCCTTGGAGCTTCAATAGTAATAGTAGTAAGAAAAAGATGGCGGGCACCGTTTTGTGTAGATTTTAGAAAGCTAAATTCTATATCGAAGCCGTTGGCGGTGCCATTGCCATTGATAGACGACATTTTGGCATTATTAGGGAAGGCAAAGTACTTCTCTACGTTGGACTTGAGGTCCGGGTATTGGCAGGTAGCCCTGGATGGGGCTGACAAGGAGAAGGCCGCATTTGCGTGTCACCTGGGACTGTTTCAGTTCAGGGGTGATGCCATTCAGTTTAGCTAATGCCCAGGGTCTTCAACAGCTAATGTCAATAGTGTTAGGAGGATACGAGAGCTTTGCCATGGCGTATTTGGACGATATCTTGATATTTTCGGAAACAGTGGAACAACACTTTTTTCATTTTAAGACAAGTGTTGGGAAGGTTAAGGAAACACGGCTTAAAATTAAAATTGTCAAAGTGTCAGTTTCTGAAGGAAGAGACTAGGTATTTAGGCTTCGTCATAAACGGAGACGGTATTAAACCCGACATGGATAAGGTAAAGGTCATAAAGGGAAATGCCAGAGCCTAAGACAGTGAGGCAGGTAAGAGGTTTTATAGGAGCTATAGGCTACTACCGACGCTTCGTCGGCATTTTCAAGAATTGCCATACCACTAGTAGCCCTGACGAAGAAATACGCTAGGTTCAAGTGGACAGAGGACTGTCAACGAGCATTTGATTCGCTAAAGGAACAGTTGACAACCGTCCCACTGCTGACGTACCCAGACCTCAACAAGCCCATGATATTATACACGGATGCCAGTGAGCAGTGTGTAGGGGCAGTACTTACCCAGCCGTGTCCTGATAAGGAAGGACCAGTGCCAGGCATACCAGAGGAATACCGATATACTTCCTCTCCCATAAACTCTCAGAGACACAACAGAGGTGGCCAGTAATGAGAGGGAAGCATATGCCATCATGTATGCTCTCCAAAAGCTGGACTACTATTTGAATGGTGCGATCTTTTACTATAAAAACAGACCACAAACCTCTGCAGTACCTATTGCAGGCAAGTGGACAAATAATAAGAAAATTCAATAGTGGGCACTTAAGTTAAGTGGCTACCACTGTAAGATAGAGTATTTGGCAGGAAAGGAAAAAAACGTGCAGATTTACTCTCAAGAATACCGAAACAACTGGAAGAAAGATCTGTAAAAGGTAGAGCAGGTAGTAGATGATAAAGCCTATAGAATAGGAGTAATTAACTCTAATAAGCTAAAAGATCGCCCTATGTTAGAATCGGACGAAGAAGGGGACGCCCAGATAATAACCGATCCCCTACTGGACAGAAGGAATTGAGAAGGAGCAAGAAGACAGTGAAAAAGCTGCACTGAGAGAAGGTGAAGGCAGGAGAGACCACCAAGTATGCCATAATAGAGGAAAGGCTGTATTATCTCTCAGGCAGGGATGAAGAAGTCAAGCCCAAGTTGTATGTGCCCAAAAGTTTAAGACCAGAGATATTGGAACAGTGCCACGAGAGGTTGGGTCACATGGGAATTGATAGGACATGTGATCTTATAGGAAGAAAGTACTATTGGACCAAACTGTACGGAGAGGTCACTAACTATGTTCGGAGCTGTGTAGTGTGCCAGTCGCAGAGCAGAAGGCAGGAAATGGCACCCTTGGAGGAAACAGACGTACCAAACTTCCCCTTCGAGAAGGTGAGTATGGATGTATCAGGACCATATGGGGAAACTGCACAAGGAAACAACTATATCGTGAGCTTTGTCGATTGGCTAACAAATTGGCCTGAAGCATTTGCAGTGCCAGACAAGAAGGCCAGAACTGTGGCCGGGTTGATAATAAGTGAAATCTTCCCTAGGTATGGCGCTCCAGTGCAGTTGGTAACAGATAATGGCACGGAGAATGTGAACAGCATAATGAGAGAGGTTCTGACAGGTTTGAATATAGAGCACATAAAAACATCTCCAAATCACCCCCAAGGAAATGCTAAAGTGGAAAGGTTTCATAGAATCTTGGGAGATGTATTGGCCAAGCTGGTCAGAGAAAACACTGGAAATTGGGACTTGTATTTGACGCAGGCTCTGGCGGCCGTGAGGTTTACGATAAACGAAACCTCCAGATTTTTCTCCTTACTTTTTGTTGTTTGGCAGAGACGTGGTCCTGCCTGTGGATAACTTACTGAAGCCCCGAAGAAGGTATATGGGAGAAGATCATCATCAACTATTGCTGGAACAGCAACATAAGATATTCGTACAGGCCAGAAGAAGAATAAAGAGGGCCCAGAAGAAAAGAAATGAGAGAGTGAATGCTGAAAGAAGAGTAGTAGAGTTGAAGGTTGGAGACCCTGTCTACTATAAAATCCACCAGAGAGAAGGAAAACTGGACCAGAGATGGGAACCGTACTACCGGATAGTAGAGCAGACGGGCCCAGTATCATATGTAATATGGGATCAAGTGGCAGGACGAGCGAGGAGGGTTCATGCCAATGATCTGAAGAAGGCTGAAATAGCTAACCTGGAAATGAGCGAGACGAGGCCTAAGAAGACAAGGAAAAGGAAGGTAACTCTGGTTGAACCGGAAGAAATGGAGACGGAAGAAGACTCCGAGGAAGATGAGGAGATAGGTCGACTTGGCCAGATAAACGAAGCAGTCCGAGTGACAGAGTTGGAACCCTCAGCGGGGATTAGCGATGTTCAGTCGTCGACTGAATCGGTGCAGAGAAGACCCCGTGAGGTCGCCATCACACCCTCATGTCCGAAGAAAAGGAAGAAAAAGACGAGGAGGTCCAATCAAGCAGTCGAAGGCTCTAAAAAGAGGCACCCTGAACAGGACGAAGGACCCAGCGAGTGGGAGGAGGAGGATCGAATACCCCTTTCCCAGCTCAAGGAAAGGATAAGGAACAGGAAAGAATTAGACGTAGAGTCGAGAGGCATTGAAGACATTCAAGGCGAAGACTCTAAACAGAAAGAAGAATCAGGGGATGAAGAAGAGGACAAAACACCTCCTGGACGGAAGTTAAACACAGAAGGAAGGTTAGAGGTTGAGCAGGAGTCACCTCGGAAGATGAGATCAAGGAGGGTGGAGAACCCCAAATCTCAGTAGAACAAGAGGGCTGTGCAGAATAGAAGCATTTAGTGTCGACAGATAACGACACTGGCTCATCAAAAACCTGCTGGCTGACTGCGGTGGATGTGAGTGGAGGGATGGAGTCATGGGCTGCACCTCACAAGGGACGGAAGAAGATTATTGGCATTATTGATTGGCCATCAGTGGTGTCATGAAGTACGACCTTTAGAGTGAGCGCCACGCACACCTGACCAGACCATTCTGTCTGCTAGAGGTTAGTTAGAGGAGGGAAGAGCTGAACTTAGTAAGAAGTTATGAAATAATTGAGTAAAGAATTGTGGAAGTACTATAATGCACTAGGATGTGTGACCTTGTTAGAAAATAGGCGATTATTGGTTGTGATATCTGTTCCGTTGTTAGATAGCGAGAGTACATTCGAGATATACCAGGAAGAAGAAAGATATGAAGAAAAAGATTCAATCATAGAGATGATTGGTAGAGGCTTAGTCAGTTGTACAGAATTATGGGAGCCGATAGTGAAGAGATTCTCTAATGTTACCTTAAATAAGATGCCAGTATTAAGGAAGCCAATAGAAAAGATCGATATGGATCAATTAAGAGATAAGTTAAGTGCGTTGGGAAACGAAGGTGTGGCTTGGGAAGACGATGAGCAGATCGCGATAAGTTGGTCAATAGTAATGGGTACATTCCTAGTTATAACCATCGGGGATGTATTAGTATGGAAGGTTAGGAGTAAGAGAAGATTAGCGAACGACAATCTAGTGAGCATGCAGCAACTCGAGAGGGAGATGCCGAGCAGTGTTCCTTACTCAGACAGGACTGGCGAAGAAATTGCCGAAAGACCAACGGAGGAGGCTGGCGTGAGACCACCGTGCGGCGGAAAAACCTCCCACAGCGGAGAGGAAAACATTGACCAAGAAGAACAAACCATAGTAAACACATCTGCACCCCACAGACACGCACATATTACATTGCATGTAGAACAAAAAGATGAAAAAGAACATTACATTGCATGTAGAACAAAAAGAAAATGAAAAGAACATTACATTGCATGTAGAACAAAAGAAAATGAAAAGAACATTACCCTTGCATGTAGAACAAAAAGAAAATGAAAAGAACATTACATTGCATGTAGAACAAAAGAAAATGAAAAGAACATTACCCTTGCATGTAGAACAAAAGAAGATGAAAAGAACATTACATTGCATGTAGAACAAAAGAAGATGAAAAGAACATTACATTGCATGTAGAACAAAAGAAGATGAAAAGAACATTACCCTTGCATGTAGAACAAAAGAAGATGAAAGGAACATTACATTGCATGAAAAGAACATTACCCTTGCATGTAAGAAAGTAGAATAGAATTGCATGAGACAAATGCATGGTGCATGTTAAATGATGTAATTGGGTTTAGGTGTGTCATTTACGGGTAAATGACAAATCAGTTAGGGAGGATTGTGGCACCCTGCATTATTAGAAAACTAAAAAAGAAATATTCATAGAAATATGATTTAATTTTATTCGGTTTAATAACCAGTTGTTAGTTATTTAGACGAAGAATAATTGAGTTTTGAGAATAATTCTCTAATTGTATTTAGGCGATCCAAAGGAAGAAGAAGGGAAAAAAAAAAAAAAGGAAAGAAAAAAGAGAGGGAGAGATGGATAATGCAAAAAGCCGGTCATAAGCGAAAACAGGTGTCAAAGAGATATCTAGGCCAAACGCCTGACCGAATTTCACGAACAATAGAAATTGTTATTTGAAAGAATAAACTTTAAAGGTAATAAAAAGAAAACAGACATGGTAAAAGTGGATGAACATACGTACGGTTGATAAAACACGGTCACCCTGACATGCGTCCACGGAATCGGGAGAGAGATGTTTAGTGGAAAAAAGCCTCCCCTTTTGGATGAGAGGTGCACTGTGAGTTTGACCAGCTCTAGAGTTGAAGATTAGAAGCCCGATGGGAAATGAAGAAATAATGCGACTTTTGGAATTATCTGAGCGAAAAGGAAACCCTGACGCCAAACAGACCCACCCCCAGTTTAATTGCGGGCGTCAATAAAAAGCCAGAACCCCAAACGACAGAAAAATCAGATTTTTTTTTTGCAGGTGTTCTTGGAGAACAGCCAGAAACGCCCGATTGGAGACGGACGAAGGACGGGACGCCCAACCAGTTCATTCGCGGTCCGTGATTGCGAGAAAGAGGAGAAGGGTCGACCAGGTCGTTTGGCACCCTGACAGAGCAGAGAAGTTGCCCCCCACCCCAGAGGCCAAGTCGAAGAGAGCGAGGCCGGGAAATCAGAAATAAACTTTTGAATTATCAAGAAAACCCTGAGCCGACATACCCAAGTTTGGAGCGGGTTGCCCAAACGCCAGACAGGCAGCAGGACGGAATTGTTCAGGCCAGATGGGGAAGAGGGTCGGCGTTTGGCCCAAGCCAGACAAGCAAGTCAAAGAGAAGAAAATTGCCTGAAAGCCGCAGAGAAGTTGGAGCGGAGCTACCAGGCCAGACAGGCAGAAGAATTGCAGGCCAGATAGGCAGAAGAGCTGCAGGCCAGACAAGGGAGTTGCAGGCCAGACAGGCAGAAGATCTGCAGGCCAGACAAGCAGAAGGAATTGCAGGCCAGACAGGCAGAAGAGCTGCAGGCCAGACAAGCAGAAGAATTGCAGGCCAGACAGGCAGAAGAATTGCAGGCCAGACAGGCAGAAGTATTGCCGGCCAGACAGGCAGAAGAATTGCAGGCCAGACAGGCAGAAGAGTTGCCGGCCAGACAGGCAGAAGAATTGTAGGCCAGACAGAGAGAGTTCAGTTCAGCCCCGGACGACAGAGAGCTCAGTTCAGCCCCGGACGACAGAGAGCTCAGTTCACCTCAGACGGCAGAGAGAAGAGTTCGGACCAAGAGAGAAGAGTTGCAGGGCGGACGAAGAAGAAGTTACTGCAGTTGCGCATGAAGAAGTTGAAATCAAACCAAGCCCTAAGAACAGAAATTCGTCCAACCCAAATCGAAGTGAAGAAATTCGTCCAACTCAAGCCGAAGTGAATAAGCTCGTCAACTCAAGCCGAAGAAGAATCAGCCGTGAACGACTGGTAGAGATTAGCGCCCAGTGTCGTAAAAACCAAACCACCTCCGACATAAAAATTTTCTCGAGTAGGCAACTCGGAAGTCTTTAAATTATGGTAGAAGCTTGGTGCCACAGTCCACAAAACGGGTCAGGAAGTAAGAATAATTTTTATGTAACGAACATTAGATATAAAAAGGTTGTTACCCTTTTTTATCAGTAATTTTGGCCTCGTGAGTTTTTCTTTTACTTGTGTGTTGCCACCCCGTCGAACTCAACTTGCATACGGCCCCCAATCCCTATTTGATCCCGTCTGTCTAAGATCTGATCACAACGTGGCAGGCAGACCGGAGATCAGTACAGTTACCCTAGTAACCAGGTGTTGGAAGCGAGTTGGGAACGGCGAGGCTGGTAATCATCTAACCAAAGGGTTGGAGCGTCACACTTGGAGCAGCGAGGGCGAACAGCTGACGCCGCGGCAAAAGACGTCACAACTGGTGCTGTCCGTGACAAGGATCGACCCTTGGGCGGCTACATCACGTCACGTCACAATTGGAGCCGCGAACGAGATCGAACGACAGAGTCGACGCTGCGACCAGGGGGCGACGTCACATATATATATATATATATATATATATATATATATATATATATATTAACTGATTAAAAATATTTTCCATCGCCACACAGGAATTACCATGTTTCAAAAAGAATCTAACCACTTTAAATTCAATTATATAATTAAAATAAAAGCACTAGTTCTGTTTCATTTTCCAGCTAATTTTACATTCCAAAATTCGCTTGAAAATGAAACAGAATTAGTGCTTTTAATTTAATTATATAATTGAATTTGAAGTTGTTTCTGTTTTTGAAACATAGTAATTTCTGTGTAGCGATAGAACCATATTTTTAAATCAGTTATTTTATAATATTTCTGCCCTTTAAATTTACATTGAGCAATGATTTGTAAAAATAAAATTATCAATAAGAACACTGGATTTTATATATATATATATATATATATATATATTATTATTATTATTATTATTAATTAAAGAAAATCAAACACTTTAAATTCCATAGGTAATAATTTTTATTTCATGAGAATTCTAAAAAAACAGCAGCTCTCAATCTTCAAGACCTACAAACAAATCACAAATAAAATGGAAAAAATATTCCGGGTTAAAAATAAAAGATATTGTTCTTTTTTAGAAAATAAGGGAAAAGGCAGAGATTGTTGACTTATAAAGTGACAATCCAGTCAGTTTCTGTCAACGGGCCAAATTTTCAATTCTGATATATTTCATTCAACAAATTATTTGTAAATAATATTAAAAGAGAACATTTTTAGTATTTCGAAATTAGCTAAATTTTTCATAAACTAATTTTTCATAAGCTTTTTATAAAATTAACCAAGAAATTTAAATTAAAATACCTAAGAAATTTGAATTAAATGATTATTAATTATATTCAGAGAAATATATTTATATCTAGAATACCTTAAATGCATTTAGTTAGGTACCTCCATGAGATCGCTAAAAAAAGAGCATAGCATGATGAAAAAGACGCCAAATTTGACGAAAACAAAATTTTATCGTCTAAATGTTCATGTTATTATTAAGAGAAAATTAGGGCTATTTTTTTACATTTTTAATCGTACCGAGCACGTTTGAAATTTTCGTTAAAAATCTTTTTTTTTGAGTCAGCAAAGATGACAGATAATCAATCGTGGCATCCATTTTTTTTCCATTTTATAAAAAAATGAAAATCTCAGCTTGAAATTATTTTAAAAATCAATTATCATTTTTTTCAAAACTTATTTTACGAAAATCAGAAATTATAATGTTTATTTAAAATATTTTGAATCAAGTTTAACTTAGCTTCTGCGCCAAAAAGATGTAATTTGAAAATAAAACAAAGCAGGTCATAACCTTTCGCGTCACTTGAGAGGTGTTGAATGACATATTGAAGGATTACGTGAGGATAATTTGTTCTACGGAAGGAGAAAAGTGAAGTTATTTAGATTTAAGTGAACAAATTATTTACCTCGTTATTTTTAAGGAAAACTTTCAGCGATCTAATTTTTTTTTATTTTTTTTTTGTACTTAGCTTTCACCTTTACGTTTACGATGCTTTATGGAAAATATATTATAAAGAAATTAAAATAAGACTGTTAAGAGTGACATTAAATTTCAAAAGAAAGATATCTAATTTATTTATAGGTAACTTTCTTATGAAATTTTATCAGAAGTATACATAAAATACTATAATTTTATGTACATTTATTACATTTTACTGTGTTATTTGTATTTCCATTCATTTTATTATTAATTTTGATATTTCATTTATGGAAAAATGCCATAACTGAGATTAATATAAAATAAGTTCATATAAATTTCATAAGATGATACTGATACTTGTAGGTACCCTTCTCAGTCGAAATTGAAAAATCAAATTAACTTCTCCACACGTGTTTCGCAAAAGTAAAGGCCTTAACAGCAGAGAACAATGCTTAACTGAAATAACCCAACTTAATTGTATTCTGGTTATTCTTCCGTACTTCATAATTACATCCCGATTATAAACACAAAATTATATTTCTTGATTACTACAGATCTTCTGATTAGTCAAAACGATACAATTTACAACGTGCTAAAAAAGGACACTTACGAAAGCGGATGCGACTTTTAACTAATTTTATATTTTAAGAACTTAAATGTAAAAATCTATTATAATTAAAGAAGTAACAAATAATTGTTTTAAAAATTCATTTTTCATCGAAAAAATGTTTTGCTTTCAGAAAATATTGTCCATATTCATAAAAACAACTAAAAGCAAATAAAAGCATTTGAAATTAAATAATATCTTTGTTTCATTGAGTTTTGTATGTTACAATTCAGGGCTGATTTTCAGGTAGCGGGTGGTTCAATTAAAAACAAAAAAAAACATGATTTGCATTCTTCAAAGCCTTATGCTTTTAACTATTGTAATCACTAAACTGGATTCGATCGAATTTCTAGTGTTTTCATAAATTAATTATGGAGGGGCTAATAAATATAACAAAAATTCTGCCATGACTTTAATAAAATAAAACATTTATAATAATTTCGATAATCTGTGAATAGTTTCTGAAAGTTTCATTAACATCCGCCAATTATTTTTATTTTTGCAAGATTTTCCAATTTAATGTGTGTCATACAAAAAAAAACGTGCTAAAAATTGTATACGTTATTTTACTAGTTCCAGTGATACAAAGAGAAACAAGGTTTTTTTTTTAATCAAAATTTAGAATGTTCTAAAAAGAATGAAAATTTTTAAAAATAATTAAAAAAAAATTTGGTCTTTTCTCTTAATAATAACATAAACATTTAGACGATAAAATTTTGTTTTCGTCAAGTTTGGCGTCTTTTTCACCATGCTATGCTCTACTTTTAGCGATCTCCTAGAGGTACCTATTAGTAATATTTAGCAAGATTTGAATGTACTTTAAAGTAAAGAAAAGTTAGTTCCGGATTAATTCAGTGTATTTCATTCAACATATTCTGTAAATAATATTAAAAATTTGTCTGCTTCAGAACATTTTTAAAAGGTTTTTCGAAATTAGCGAAAAAAATTTTGAATTAAATGTCAATAAGTATAAGCTTTTTGTATAATCAACCAAGAAATTGAAGTTAAAAACCTGAGAGATTTGAATTAATGAATATATTATATATATATATATATATATATATATATATATATATAAAGAAAGAACAGTAAGATATGAAAATATTTTTCAAATCGTAGTTA
>CAHIKZ030005477.1:157500-180000 GCA_903632075.3 Acanthosepion pharaonis
TTTAGACATATCATGTCGATTAGTTTTTGCTGTGATCCTTTCAAGTTCGCAGATTAATTTTTGGTAGTCTTAGAAAATTGATTAAGAAAAATACCAAAATTTTCTTTCAAATAGTTT
The DNA here is from genome assembly GCA_903632075.3 of Acanthosepion pharaonis. Lineage (NCBI taxonomy): Eukaryota > Metazoa > Mollusca > Cephalopoda > Sepiida > Sepiidae > Acanthosepion > Acanthosepion pharaonis. The sequence continues at coordinate 157,618 of CAHIKZ030005477.1, forward strand.
TTATTTTCCTATGTACTTTCAATCTCATGTGAGACCATCTTCAGAGGATTGTTGGATTAAGTTGTCTGCGGCGTTCCAGATTTCAAAATCAAAGTATCTGTTTTTTTTCTGTAATTTCAAAACATTTCAAATGTTCTGAATTTATTTTTTTCGGCTTTAACTGGTCTTATGTAAAAGGGCGATTTTTAATTTTTTGTTATTCTTTTATTTAAAATAGATCAAAGTTAATCTGTGTGTTTTGACATGAGTTTTCCTTTCAGTGCTGAAATTGAAATGTTCAGCTAAATGAAATGTAAGTCTTTTTGTTAGCATTGTCGTAGTAAAGCCAGTGTACGTATTGACATTTTTTTCAGAGATGCAATCTCCTAAATGACATATAAATACTTATACAATGTTGTCCTTTTACAAAATGCTAGTTGGCGGAGAAGAATTGTTTTGGACAACGAGGTTGGTTGTATTAAATTTAGTATAATATATGATTAACTTTATTTTTTTTTTACTTGGATCTGTGTTTATGTGTTTTGTTTTTGTTTTTTTAATAATTTTCTTCCTGTTTATAGTTGGAATACATTTGATTACGATATGTCTAAATTATTTAACCAAACCTGTTTGAATGAACATATGCTGCCTAAATATACACAATATATATTCTGCTGGACTCGTATTCGACATATGAAGGTTGGGATGCTCAGTTCCTAGAAACCGGCAGCCAAACACCAGCACATGAGATTTGTTTATAGTGGTGAAGGCTATGTACAGAACAAACCCCACTTTTTGAAGAGCCGAATACAGAGACCTGGCACACTATGTGGCACAAGGTCCCCAATCGGACCTCAAATGGTTTTCAATTCAGAGTTGTCCTTCGCCTAGACCTGTTCCATCCAAGGCTATAGAATCCCATCTGACCTGGTATTTTAGAAGAGATTCATACCTTTCCTAAGGGTATTAGCACCTAAGCAGAATGTAATATATATATATATATATATATATATATATATATATATATATATATATATATAAAAGAGGTTATAGTGGTTCCAACGAGAGAAAAGTGTGTATATTAAAAAGAAGAAAGATACCGCAAACGTTTTTGGTTGTAATGTGGATTTCTTTTAAATATTATGTTTTATTTTCCATAATTTTACTACACGTGTTTCCGGTCTCGCGACCGTCATCAGGTAAAGGGTGGACATTTATTTTTTTTAAATTAATTATTTTTAATAATATGTGGAAATCTCCGCCTTTTACCTGAAGACGGTCGCAAGACCAGAAACACGTGTAGTAAAATTATGGAAAATAAAGCATAATATTTTTTTTAAATCCACATTTCAACCAAAAACGTTTGCGGTATCTCTCTTCTATTTAATATATATATATATATATATATATATATATATATATATATATATATATATATGTGTGTGTGTGTGTGTGTGTGTGTGTGTGTGTGTGTGTTGGTTGGGTGTGTGGCTGGATGTGTGGCTGGGTGTGTGTTGAGCTGACCTTTCAGCTAACTTCGGTTTGTTAATAGTCGGTCATTATCCAGTGATGATCAACATCTGCGACGCAGTAGATTAACATATTTGTTCTAATGTTATTGTGTTCTCCTTATTACGAACGTCCGGCTCGAATGCGGCTGTCTTGTTTACGTCCGAGAATCGTAGCTTGATTAAGACAACTTTTAGTTTAGCGTTCAATGTCTGACTAATAGAAAAGGAAAGATGAACGCAAAAAGCATAACACGAATCAATAGGGAGAAGAAGAGAAAAAAAGAGGGAAGTTCGTGGAGAAATGAAGCGTCAAAAAAAAGGGAATCAAGAAAGAAATCGATTAAAAAATAAAGGAAAAATATTGAGAGAAAAGAAAAGGAAAAGAAAATAGTGACAGAATAAAAAAAAAAAGAATCTAAAGAGAGAAGCAAATAAGGATAGAAAGAAAAATGAAGTAAGAAATGTAAAAGATCAAGAACGTGAAGAAAGAAAGAATAAAAAGGTCAGAATGTAATGCAAGAAGAAAGTAATTATAAAAGAAAGAAAGAAAGAAAGAAACAGGGAGGAAGCAAGAGAAATCACGAGAAACCAAATGGAAAAATAAAACAAATGAATTTAAGAAAGAAAGAAAGAATTAAAAGGCAATAGTGTAATAAAAGAAAGAAAGTAGTTTAGAAAGAAAGAAAGAAAGAATGAAAGAAAGAAAGAAAGAAAAGAAAAAGAAAGAAGATGTAAATAAAACAGTACAGAAAGAAAAGCGGAGATAGAAAATAAAAGAAAAGAAAAGAAAGAAATACTGAAAAATGAATAGAAACGAAAAAATAAATTATGAAAGAAAGAAAGAAAGAAAGAAAGAAAGAAAGAAAGAAAGAAAGAAATGAAAAGAAAAAGAGAATGGAAGAAGAAAAAAAAAACTGAACAGAAACGAAAGGACAGATACGAAAAATGAGTCCGACGAATGAAAAATTGAAAGCAGGATAGAGAACAGAAAAAAAAAAATGGAGAATTAAATGAGGAAGGAAGGAAAAGGAGAGAAAAAAAAAGGAAGGAAAATAAAAGAAACAGGAAGGAAGGAAGATATAGGAAGAGAGAAAAGAAAGCAGATGAAAATTAGATGACAGGAAGGAAGACAAAAGATATCAGGGTGTTGGGAAAAGGAGGAATGCTGAGAAATCCTGTAATCGTTTTCGGGTCATAGTATTCTGGGAAAACTAGGGAATGAACTCGCCGGGTGGCAAATTTGTGAAGTTACACAGATTATATTGGTAGCCCAAGGCATTCGTGTGTCATTTTTGTACCGCCGTTTCTGATGTATCATGTGTTTTTTATTTGTTTTTTTTCCTCTATAGTTTGGGTTGTGTGTGTGCGTTCAAGTATATTTTAGTACATTTTTAATTCGATCACGATTTAAAGCGAATTTTAATTCTGAAAACTGAAATGTGTGTACGTATATGTTAAAATTATACAAGTATGACCACATTTTGGGACTTAACTGGAGCGAAGAGGTTTCGCGCAAAATCCGTAATAATTATTTTCGTAAAATCTATCTGTCGATTTAGCTATCTCTTTCGTACATATCACAAGGTATTGATATTTCTTTCACAATCATTCTATCAATATTTCTCCATCGTTATATTTATGAACTAAATGATGTAATAATATTAATCAAGGAGATAGATAGATAGATAGATAGATAGATAGATAGATAGATAGATAGATAGATAGATATGGACAAACATAGATTGATAGATAGATAGAAAGAAAAGGGTATTGATATTTCTTTCACAATCATTCTATCAATATTTCTCCATCGTTATATTTATGAACTAAATGATGTAATAATATTAATCAAGGAGATAGATAGATAGATAGATAGATAGATAGATAGATATGGACAAACATAGATTGATAGATAGAAAGAAAAGGGTATTGATATTTATTTCACAATCATTCTATCAATATATCTCCATCGTTATATTTATGAAGTAAATGATGTAATAATATTAATCAAGGAGATAGATAGATAGATAGATAGATAGATAGATAGATAGATATGGACAAACATAGATAGATTGATAGATAGAAAGAAAGAAAGAAGAAACACACTGAGATAGATATGAACATAGATAGATAGATAGATAGATAGATAGATAGATAGATAGAGAGTGTTGTGGTAAACCCTTTTACAGTATAATGAACTCTTCCTTTTCTCATAAATACAAACTGCGAGAGTCGGACGGGAGCGCAGAGTGTGGAGTGGAGTAGCAGACGCAGTGCTAATCTACTTATTACTAAACACTATTGTTTTGTACATATCTTCAATATACTTTTTCCACCTGCCTTCGTCTTCCGTATCTTTCTTTCTGGCCCCTAAACAGGCTACAACAGATAGATAGATAGATAGATAGATAGATAGATAGATAGATAGATAGATAGATAGATAAAAACAGACTTATATTGCTGTCATATCTAGTCTGGTTCTTGACAAAATCCAAAGAAGTGTCTCTATTGTAATCGATCCTGACTTGGCATCTGAAAAGTTTAAAAGATATTTGGCTTGCAATAGAGCCCTCGAGGTAAAATACTGAAAAGAACGTCTTCGCCATTTTTATTTCTATCGTTTCTTCTCCGCTAAAAGAATCCCACTCTTTTCCTTATGCTGTACGAAAAAGCACCCACATATCAAAGAAAATGTTATTTTTTATTCCTGATTTCAAAGTGGAGATTGAAAAATAAATAAAAAAATGAACTCGAGATCAAGTTTCAAACCTAGCCTTCGGTTTTTAAAAATTTACTAGCTTTGAAACGATAACAGTAGGGATATTTTTTTACGGTGGTGTGTATTGAAAAGTTATCGGTTGAACCAAGAAGGGGTTCTGGAACAGATTTCGAAAGAGTTTCTGATCTTTGGTCATTTGTTCATTATGGTTTACTGATGACGCGAAGAAGAAAAACATATTACAACAACATGGCGTCGCCAATAGGATGTTTACGTCACTTGCATGAACCAGAATTTTTCGGGACTTGGATCCGTTGTTTTGCAGCCCAGACTAGGGCTAAAAAATTGAAAAACAACTATGCAAGAGGGAGAGAAAATTAAATTACTGACTTCTTTCTAGCTTCGGCAGATTGTGAAGTTATAATGAAAATTTCTTTTATGGCATAAATCGTAGCTACATCTGACTCTGTTATTTTTGTTTAACTAAACAGGCATTTTTGATTTAACCTAGAACAGTTTGTTCGAGCTTATTAATTTAGTATATCCTTTCGGAGACATTTTATGCCGGTCTTCCACCACCAACACCAAAAAAAAAAGAAAAGAAAAGAAAACACCAATAAAAGTAGTACTATTTCTTTTCTGTTCGTAGTTTTATTATGACCAACTACATTGTACTTTTTAACGCAGAGTTATTAAGTACACAAACCCGTATTTGCTAGAAATTACCGACCTGATAATCCAAATTGGATATCCGGTATCATAATGGCAAGAAAAGGTAAAAAAGAATGTACGAGGTTAAAGTTGGAAACCAGGTCTGGGTACGACACAAACAGCAACTTCGCCCCTGACAAAGAATGATCCTGTAACTGAAGGTTCATCCATTCCCTTCGAGTCACTCATGGACACCTTCGATTTACCACAACATCCACCTCTAACCAAATCAGCACCAGATAATAGTGGTTAACAATGCCAAAGGCGATCGAAACGGATTTGGTTAAAAATTAAAACCCTTGCAAGTAAACCCTAGACTTGCAAGATACAATATCTAAAAAATGGAGGTGCTATTGCGGAGCCAACTAAGGGAGATAACCGTACGGAGTTATCGGCCTTGACCTAGGTGTTTGACTGGGAGAGGACAAGAACAATGGAGAAGTTGACTAATGATTACGCCTCATATAACAAAGCAATACAATATTCATATTTTGGGAAGAGAATATTTCACATCATCTCGCAGATCACCATGATTTCAACCGCCTACCCTCGGCTAAATCGAGTGCCGGGGGGGAATCTGCGGTGAGGGATGTCCCGTGCCGGGTCCTCTACCCACACTGCTTGGACAGAATCATCGGATATGTCCCGCAGCTTCGTGTTTTTGTTGTTGTTGTTGTTGGTTTTTTTTTTTTTTTTTTTTTTTTTTTTTTTTTTGACTGGCTAGGACTAGCTAAGACCAGAAATTGAGCAGTGGCTCCGATTGGAGACACTCGGGTTCTCCATGTTAAAACAAAACTGACTTTGTGTCGCATTCTGACTCAGTGGGGAGTCAAAGGTAAATAATGGGACGTAGGGAGAAGATGATGATGGAGTAGTATCCGGAACAACGATCATCGACCTGCGGCCACCTGCGATCATTAGCGGCCAACTGACTCCTGCCGACCACGTCTTGTACCAATCCACTCGGCGATTCAAGTTTTCACATCATCTCGTGGATCACTGTGATTTCAAACGCCTACACTCGGCTGTCTGATAGTACCAGCTCAACACACCAACTGTCTATAAAACTCCGCTGAGTGCCTATCGTCCTTTGACACCTGCCAAGGGGTTTCGTCTTCATCTTCTGGTTACCAACGACCCTCTGTCCTGGGCTACAACTGCCAGCTGGTATCAACACAATAGACCAACCATTCATAAACTTCGGAACCACCCAAGTTGCTCCGATCATCATCAACTGTTGACGCCTCTAAGACCAACTGTCAACCACCAGCACGACCATACAGGGCATCTGAAACATCCGGATCCTTTCATTGTATTTTCCTCTTTTTTTCTGCCAAGATTAAATTTTGGCATATTTTATTTAAACTCCTTGTTCTCGTTATCCTTACCTTGGCCTGTGTTTTAATCTTTGAGGGGTTCGTCTAACATCGATAATCGAACCCCACAACATTTACCCCAAACAATTAGAGAAGTTGACAAATGATCATGTGTCATAGAACAACACAATATAACTGTCATATTGTGGAGTTCTCTCCCGGTTTGTTTCTTCCCTGCCAGCTACGACCTTCACAAATTTTTATATATATATATCAATCACGCTGCCATTATTTTATTCTCCTTTCTCTTCACTAACATCTTATTATTCTCTTCTACTGCCAGTAACCCTTTATGTCTTAGTGGCATTATCGCCTTACTTGGGGCGAAATGATTAATATATACCAGGAGAAACAGCAAAATTGTTCAAATCGTGTAACAGAAAAATTGAAAAGAAAGATTTGAGCCGTTGTATCTTAGAAATGATTAAAGATATCTTACTGAAATTCTCCCAGGTTTTATAACACTATATTACTTTGAGCAGTAAAAATGTATTTAGTTCAAAAGAGAAATTATGATCCCTATTGTTATTGTTACCTCCTGATCCAGTTTTCATCTCTACGTCTTTTTTAAAACTTATTCACCGTTCTTTTGATGGTTCTTGAATAGCCTTTGAAGATGGAAGCTGGAGTATGAATATTTGTACCATTACTGAAAGCCTGAATGATCTTTTTCCTCTCATCATTGCTCACTTCAGAGGCTGACAAAAATGATTTTCCTCTCATCATTACTCACTTGTCAGGCTGACAAAAATGATTTTAATATGTTCTCTTTCTAGTTACGACAAGTGGTTTCAAGATGGGTAAATATCTTATCTGAAAACCTGGAAAAAGAAACTGAATTAGTTTAGTGCTTTTAGATATTAAACATTTTGTGGGATGGACAATTATCCAATGCTGTTACACGATTTTGACAATTTTGCTGTTACACCTGGTACACACACATATATATATATATATATATATATATATATATATATAGTCTTCCACAGACAATCAGTATCACAGCTTCTCAGTGCGGCGAGACGTCCGATTGCTTCAAGCCGGGATCGAAACCCGATTGATTTGACATGTCAGATATCTTCTCCTAGGCATGCTGGGAAGAAGGAAAAAAGAAAGGAAATTTTAACGTTTGATTTCCATACCAGCATATATATATATATATATATATATATATATATATATATATATATATATATATATATATATATATATATATATATATATATATATATATATATATAAAAACAAACGGCAGCATGAAGTTTTACTTAATAAATGAAAACGTGTTGGTCCACTTGGTTGCGAACTGTACCACTCGATAAAGTGCCCTGTTCAAGTATAATTTTCTTCATTTATTTAGACATTATCCTCAGCTGTGAAATGATACAATTTTACTGCTTTCAATACTAACTCAAACAACTACATTAAATCCAACGTTTTACCATCAGTTGAATATAATGTCGCTTAACATTCATTTTAAAAGAGCATTTGAAAAGTTCAGCGATCAAGGTATGACTTTAAACTATATCCCGGAGCAATGCCTCTGATCAGGACATTGGAGATTTTGAGGAGCGTGGAACTGCCTCTTAATTGCTGTTCTTCCCAGATCCATCCTAACACGGGGTGGTAGCACCTGTTAGGGTCCCCGCTATGGTCAAATAGTTAATCACCCAAACAAAAATCAACAAAATAATAATACATTTTTATAATAAAATTACTAAAAATACATTTTTATAATAAATAGACCAATAATACATTTTTATAATGACCAACAGTACATTTTTATAATAAAATGACCAACAATATATTTTATAGTGAAATGACCAACAATACATTTTATAGCAAGATAACAATCAATGCAACTAAAAAAATATAAAAATACATTTTTATAGTAAAATTACCAGCAATACATTTTATGATGTATAAACTACATATCTAAAAAAATATACCTTTACACTGCGAGTATAAAATTATGTAAAGGCTATCTGTAATTGAAAGCATAAAATAACGCGCAGCTTATTTACATTTCGCCATTAAAGAAGCTATATGCCGCTAAACAAATAAATAAAATAAATTTGTTTTCATGTACTGCTTCGACCAACTTTTCACTACGTGAATTTACTTGAGAATTCTTGCTTACTTATATTCAGCCAATGTTCTGCATTTTTGTTTGTCTATATTCGCAACACCACATTCTTCAAATATTTTCTTCCTGATCACTCAGAATTGTTCTGATATTTTTTTATGCTAGATTTTTTTTTCTCGTGCGTCTGCATCCATTTTTATTTTCAATTTTTGTATTGATGGTGCTGAGATATTTTTTATAACATTTTTTTCGCCATTTGTAATATTTTGTCACTATTACTCAAAAACTTGAGAGTATCGTGGTCAATATTTCTAATTGATTCATCATACAACTTATGGAAGCTTTTATATATCTGAAATCAAAAATAAATTTCAATATATATATATATATATATATATATATATATATATATATATATATATATGTCCAAGTAAGATGAGAACGAATAGAGTATACTTCCAAGGTTCGTAACTTTGAATTTAAAAGAGGGCTCAATACAATATAGAACAAAATTCTTTATTTTAGGATATTACATGGAAAAACATGTCAAAATCGCTGCACAATTGCAGTCGTGTTTCGATGCGTATCAATGCATCCCATGAGGCGATTGTAAATTACTGGTGAGTAAGCGATTTATTTAGATTTTTTTGACATGGAAAAACAAGTCAAATTATGTAATATCCTAAAATAATATATATATATATATATATATATATATATATATATATATATATATTAAGCATTACGCCCCGAGAAAGACGGGAAGCCACTAGGATGCATGGGGTTGCAGAAGATTTGGAGCAAGAGCAGATAGGAGTGATAGAAGAAAAGATGAGGAGAAGGATAATGGATAGATCAAGGTAACTGGAAATGTCGATTGACATTACATTTGAATAGTTGGCGATTATAGCTCTCAGGGAAACAGTAATAGGGAAAGGTGTTCCACAGGCGAGAGGTGCGAGATATGAAGCTATTGAAGTAGAAGAGACGGCTACATTTAAAAGTTTCTACAGTGAAAGGGCGAGAGCGGGATGCCAGCCTCGTAGGGCGCTTGAATTCATGAAGTCTGGGAACCAGTGAAAGCAGCTCATCGGAGCAATTACCATGAAAGTATATATATATATATATATATATATATATATATATATATATATATATATATTCGGGGGCATACCTATGTAATTATAGGCGCGAAAGGAACACATATTAGCGTGACAAGTTTCCTTTGACAATATATATAGAACAAATATAAATAAAACGTTTGTTATTTATCTTATGCTACCTTCAGCATCCCGACTCTAGTGTTTCGTAGACAGTTCCGTCCGTACACTCGGCAGCGGGTATCATCAATTGACTGCGTATACTTCACCATTTTTCTTTTTTATATGCACTCATCATTGGTGCAAGATTTTTCATAGTGCGTGTTTGAGTGTGTGTACTTTCGCCCCTGCCCATGCGCCCGTCTGCGCGGATGTCTGTACGTGTAGGATGTCGTGATCATTTGTCTTTTCGTGGTTTTATTCCTCCCCTTTACACTCCTTCTTTTTTCTCTTTTTTTCCTTATATATATATATATATATATATATATATATATATATATATATAGATATATAGATATATAAATAAAAAGATAGCGTTTCATCCGTTAGAATGGTATTTACTTGATTCCACTAAATCAAGATATGACACAAAAAACATCTTTTGCCACTGGTCAAAATATTTCATCCAAGCTTCAGAGCCTAATCAAAGCTGGTCATAACTTCCCTAACAGGTCAAAAGCCAGTCCAAGCTAGTCATCCGTTAGAATGAAACGCTATACAAAAATGCTTTCCAGTTTGTCATAATTTTTTCTCAATACTGTTTGTTGATATACAAAATTATACAAAATTATATATCCTTATATCTGTGAGACTGTGAAGCTCAAACTTTCAATCACGTGATCACAGTACGACCAACTATAAGCACGCATAATCAGAAGGCAGCCTGTCATACCTAAAGATAGTTTATGGCGAAAGTGTGGATAATTTCTTCCCCTATGAATGTGAAAGTACTGGATAAAGGGGTCATCGAGTTTTATATATATATATATATATATATATATATATATATATATATATATATATATATATATATATATATCAATTCCTAATACAGACGATTACTACAAAGACTGTAGAATATATGATGAATAAAAACGTTATTTACATTATTAACATTCTGACTAGTATCATAATTGTTATTCTTATCACAATGTTAATAGCCGGTGTGATTTAGTTGGATGTTGCATCCAAAAGATGTTCAGTATCACAGCTTTATGGACCCATCCGTGATATTTCTATAATCTTATACGAACGTAGAATGCGCTTTGCAGGACACTACTGGTGAGTAAAACAATAACTTGCGAGTGATCTACAGCTCTGGACAGCTAGACATTGAGCAAGAGGAGTTGGTCGCCTAGCAACCCCTACATTGACCAACTATATAATGGCGCAGGATGCCGGATCGTACAACGGGCGAAACGTTGTAAATATGACAATGAAGATGAGGATAACAGTCCGAATAATGTAAATAATGCGAGAGAAAGGTGAGTAATTACCAATGAACATATCTCTGAGTAAAAAAATGCCTCTGTTTACTTATATTCAGCCCTATTATTATTCATTGTTTAAGTCGAATGAATAGATGGAAAACAGGTTTAAAAACTTGTTTTTCTAGCTATTCGACTTAAACAATGAATAACAAGACTGTGATTTGCCACACAAAAAGAGTATCATATTTCTTTTACCCTGATTATTACATTATATTATATCTTATTATATTATATATACATTATATACATTATATACATATATATATATATTATATTATATATGTATATTAATATTTATATATATATATATATATATATATATATACTATATTATATTATATATATATATTAAATTATATATGTATATTAATATTTATATATATATATATATATATATATATATATTATATATATATATATATATTAAATTATATATATATATATTATATATTATATTATATTATATATTATATATATACATATATATATATATATATATATATATATAAATATATATATATATATATATATTATATTATTATATTATATATATATATATATATATACTATATTATATATATATATATATTAAATATATATATATATATATATATTATATATTATATATTATATATATATATATATATATATATATATATATATATATATATATATATATATATATATATTATATTGTTGAAACTTGACTAATGCATGGAATAATAATGCAACACAAAATGTACTTAGAACAAAATGTATTGACACAAGAAATGTGTACACAATATTTACATATAGTCTTTTGTATATTCCTGGTAAGACCGTTCCTGGAGAATGTGTTGACTGAGTCGCAGTCGGGCGGAGTCTCAGGTTGAATTTCTTGATTCCCCCCTCTCTTCTCGGTACCAACCATATTTATATGGTCGGTACTCCACTATGCAAATTAGGTGGATCCTACCACAACAATTATATATGTATATTAATATTTATATATATATTTTTATATGTATACTATATTATATTATATATACTAATTATATATATATATATATTATATATTATATTATTATATTATATATTATATCATTATATTATATCGTGTATAGTGTTGTCGTGTTTATATGAAACAATATGCTTTTCTAGCCAAGATAAAAGTTACAATTATTCTTTTTTTTCTGCCTTTATATCAGAGTGTAGTAACTGCTCGATCACAAACTCTTTTGATCTGAAACCAGTTACGATCATCGACCGAAAAACTGTCTTATTATTTTACATAGTGCGAACATTACGATATCCGCCCTAACACCAGAGGATATCTGTCCTATCTCCGGTCCTTCAGGAATGGAATAAGTTACGCTTTCTCACTGGGGATCTATAATATTATTCCACATTTTCTATATCCTCTCGTTACGTATTTTACCGAGGATCAAAGTTTGATATTTTCTGCGAAACATACACATATGAAGGAGGAAAACTAGCGAAATAATAAAACGAAAAGAAATACCGATCAATATCTGAGCTGTCAGTTTATATAAACAGGAGCTTGATATAAAGTAACAGACACTTTTCTTTTACTCGGAATCTGAATCTAACAGAGACATGTTCACAGGTAATTTCTCAACTTTTACTTGCATTATTTACATTATTCGAACTGTTATCCTCATCTTCATTGGCATATTCACAAGGTTTCGGCCATTGTATGCTCCGGCCTTCTTCGGGTGATTGAAATTTCGAACCACAAGGACACATGATCCAGTGGATAAAAGACGTTGGTTAGATTCAGTGACTAGACCCGAAGAGTTGTGAGTTCAATTCCAGGACACGACAGTAGTGAACCAAATCTTGGAGAGTTGAGTTAAAGGGAAATAACTGAGAAATCTTGAAGAGTCATGACACGGGGCACCGGAAAAATTTACTCCATTGGACGAAATAAAGGGCTGGGTACGAAATTCCAATCACCTGAAGGAGGTCGGAGCGTACAACGGCCGAAACGTTGTGAATATGACAAGGAAAATAAGAACAACAGAAATAGCAACCTACTGTGGGAAAATCTTCTGTCTAGTTAGACATGAATCAAAAGAGCCATAATTACCGAAACGTGTGTCACGTATTTTTTTTTTTTTTTTTAAGCATTTCACCCCAAGCAAGGCGGAAGCCACTAGGACAAGGGGTTACAGAAAATTTATAGCAAGATCAGATAGGAAGTGATAGAAGAAAGGATGAGGGGTAGTGGATAGATTAAGGCAACTGGAGATGTCGATTGACATTACACTTGAATAGCTGGAGATTATAGCACACAGGGAAACAGGAGAAGGTAAGGGAGTTCCACAGGCGAGAGGTGCGAGAGATGAAGCTATTAGAGTAGAAGAGACGGCTACATCACTAAACTGGGTTAATACGCTAAAATTCCAGCGTCGCTACTCTGTAACGCCCTAATAATAATAATAATAATAATAATAATAATAATAATAATAATGTTTAATAAATAATAATATCTTTTAACGGTTAAGGTACACACTGAGAAAAAATATCGAGAATTCACCGACCTTTCAACTCTTAAAATGAATAATTAAATTTGCAACCTACTGACGCTCCTGACAACTGAGGGGATGAACAAATCACAGGAGATTTCTATAATATTTATGCTAAACTATTTGATTAATTGCTTTTACTAAATAATCCACTAACGGAAACTTTCAAGATGAATACGATCCCCATCATGTTACTCACGTTTAAGTTGCATTTCCATTTCATTAACGCTGGCTGTGTTTCATTCGTTTTGTCACGTTGATTACAAGCGTCTTGCTCAAGAAAAGCAGCGTCTGCACCAAGATTTGTATCTTTGATGCATCTTTTTCTATCTTTTTTAATGTTTTTTTTTAATACCGTTATGCAATTTTTAAACATAACTTGATGACAGACATACAGTTGAAATATTGTTAAACATTTTGTTGTTTTTCTTTTCTTTGTCTTTTATTAAATCCTGCACTTCTGTCAATGTTTAAAAATATTGCTTTTATGTGGGTTGCGGAACAGAAAAATTAAACAAAATATTTAATGGCCGCGGGTATGATGCCTCATACAACAATAATTTACGGAACATCTTATCAAGAACGACTCTGATTTCGTCGAATATATTACAGGAAGCATTCTGAAAAATATCCAGAATTCACTGAACTTTAACCCTTAAAACGCATGAAGATGTTTACATATTCAAATTACTAACGTCCCACTATGGAAAAATAAACAGAATGATAGGAGAGGTTCATAAAATCTATACACAACTTCTCTCGATTAATTCCTCTTAGTAACTAATCAAGTAACGGGACGAATTTTAAGATAAGGATGGTCCCTATTATGTTACTCGCGTTTAAGTTGCATTCCATTCACGTTGGCTGATATCATTCGTTTTGACGCGTTGATTACTAGTATAGAGTTTTGTTTTGTTTTTTTCTCAAGATAAGCGACATTTGTACAAAGACTTTTAATTTGTTGTAATGTTTTTTTTTTATAATTGTATGAAATTTTTAAACATAAATTGAAAACATATTCTGTCGAAATATTGTTGAATATTGTTAAACACAATCTTTTATTATTTTTCTTTTCTTAAATCATGTTCTCTGTTTTGAAAAATATTGGAAGTCTTACGTCAATCATTTTGTTTGTTATTATTATTATTATTTTATTTCTTTTGATTACTGGTGTATACTCATTTCTTTTTCTATCTTTTTTAATATTTTTATACCTTTATACAATTTTAAACACAACTTGAAGACGACAGACAGACCGTTGAAATAGTTAAACATTGCTAAATCGCAGTCTTCTCTAAGTGTTGTAATAATAATAATGATAATAATAATAATAAAACATTATGTTAGCCCAAAACGCAGATTCTGTGATAAATATCCAGAAACAACTGATCATCTTGGATCAGGTTGCACGGTATTGATACCCACTGAATATAAAACCCGGCATGACAGTGTGAGCCAATATCTTCACTGGAAAATCTACAATTTCTACGGGAAAGATGTTGCAGTTTTTTTGTGTATATATATGTAACAGTGAGCTAGCCCAAATGACTTGACTCACTTTATAGTCCACCAATAGAAGGTTAACCAATCAGAAGACGTAAAATATTCAAACCGTCGTGTATAAAGGTGGCCATTTTGTTTACTCTCTCCTAATGTCCAGTGCCAACTTGTCAGGCGAAAGAACAGAAGGAAGAACTACTGAACTACGCTCTGCTACTTTACCAAAATATCCACTGCTAACTTGAACTACGCTTCCCTACTGTCTTCGAAATATTCACTACTAACCTCTGGATTCTATACTCAAAGACGACCGTCATCATGAACAACAAAAGAAAATTAAAGAAATTGGTATGAACCCCACCCAGACCCGGTTACGGAGATAGGACCTGTAACAATTTTATGGGACTACACAATACACACAGACAGAACAATCAAAACTAATCTCCCAGACATTGTTATCAGAGACCGCAAACAAATAAATTGCCTCCTTATTGATATATCAGTCCCTGCAGATTGCAATGTATCTTTGAAGATCTTCAAAAAGCTATCAAAATACAGGGACCTTGAAATTGAAATCTCAAATATGTGGCACATGGGATCATCAACAGTCCCTGTTGTAGTTAGAGCACTCGGATTAGTTGGAAAAGATTCCAGTAGACATATTGAAGAAATTCCTGGAAGCCCATGCCTTAAAGAAATGCAAAATATTGTTCTCACGAGTACAGCCCACACCTTACGATGGGCTTTGTCTATGGAAAATATGTGTGTGCGCGTGTGTTTTGATTGGTCAGTGGAAAATATCATGATTTCTAACCTTAGGTCTCTCGGCGGGACCCGGAAAGAAATGTGTACACGCCAGAAATCAAAGGAAAAATAATAATAATAATAATAATAATAATACCAAGGAGCTTTGGATTTTTTTTTTTTTTTTTTAGTTTTTAAAAATTTAATCCCAAGCAAAACAATAAAGCAACTAAGACGCAAAGGATTACTGTGGGTGAGAGAATATAAGAAAACGAGAAACATTGTTGACGAGAGAGGATAATAAAGAGCAAGAATTAAGAAGATATTGCATTTAAATTTTTGAAAATCAATGTTGACTTGAAAAAAGAAAGCCGAATGAGAGTTCCACAAGCGAGAAGTACGAGAGAAGAAACGGTTAGCATAGAACTTACGGTTACATCTAGTCATGTCAACAATAAAATGATGACACCTCTCGCTAATCTAGTACTGAGCCTCGTCATAAAGTCTAGCTACCAAAGAGGAAAACTCATCAGAAAACTTGCCATGAAAATATTTACAGAAAAGTCAGAGGGTAGCTACGTTACGACGGTCGGAAAGTGATTGAACCTGAGATGCCAGGTCAATGCCAATATCATTTAATAAGCAATCTCTAAATACATAGTAAAAGCAGATATGACAGCAATATGCAAGGCAAGGTGGAATGGTAGAGTTATAAATGCTTACGAGAGATACTGGTGAGAAAAATTGTCTAGCACGACATGGTGGACCAACTACTTTAGCAGACCCCGCTATGAATTCTGTATAATCTTTCCACTTCATATCAACGGAAGTCATTAGCCTGAGAGGGCGTATTGAATATAAAAGAATTGTAGAATGACGAAGGAGAACGTAACATAAACATCAAAAGCAAAGACGGGCTCTCCATTGTTTAAAAAGACGAAAGGTTTCTTGATACGCTTCAGTAATTCTAATCTTAAAAACTATGAATAATGGTTTCGTTTTTCATGCATTGCTGCATTAATCAGATTCTGCTAGTTCTACTTTCTCGTTCTTCTTTCCAAACCAGGTCCTAATCAATGAAGACTGTATTTCCTTAGTGCGTAGGATTGATCAATACGTATAAAGACGTGCCTGGCCAAATGATATGAAACGGTTCCTCAGTCTATGTGTACGTATGCCTTTCGATATGTGGCTGTGATGCAGTGAATGCTTTCGCGTAGATAGAGAATTTGCACAGATGAACACAAGTTTTTTTTGCTTCTTTTTTTTTTCCTTTCCAGCTTCAGTCCCCCTTTTTTTTTTAACAAAATGTCAGTGACTGGTACACGGACACGACATCTCTTTGCCGGTTGATCACTGAATTTAAGATTATCAAATTTCAGGCATTTTTTGGTGACATCCTGTTTTCGTCAAAGGAGACTTGTCACGCTAATATGTCTTCTTTTCGCATCCATAATTACACAGATATGCCCACGAATACATACATACATACATATATATATATATATATATATATATATATAGATAGATAGATAGATAGATAGATATAGATATAGATATATATATTACACAAACACCCCCATATATATATGGACGTTTTTATATATATATATATATATAACATGTACTCACACATATATAAATATAATTGTATTATATATCTCTAAGCACGTATATATATATATATATATATATATATATATATATATATATATATATATATATATAATAATT
Organism: Acanthosepion pharaonis; assembly: GCA_903632075.3. Taxonomy (NCBI): domain Eukaryota; kingdom Metazoa; phylum Mollusca; class Cephalopoda; order Sepiida; family Sepiidae; genus Acanthosepion; species Acanthosepion pharaonis. The sequence goes on from CAHIKZ030005477.1 coordinate 175,096, forward strand.
TGAATGTTTTAGATATTTTATGGATATAAATTTATATATATGATACATATATATTTTCATGTACGTGCTTAGAGATATATAATAAAATTATATATATATATATATATATATATATGTGTGTGTGTGTGTGAGTACATGTTTTATTTGTATATATATACACACATGTATATATATATATATATATATATATATATAGGGGTGCCTGTGTATATATATATATATATATTTTGTGTGTGTGTGTGTATATACATATATATAAATATATACATGTAATATATTTATGTATATATGTGTTTATGTGTATATATATTCGACATATTTCTACGTATATATTTATGTCGAAGTTAAAATACGCCTCGTATATGCTTACATAGTTGATTATATGTGGAAGATAAGCCTATTTATTCATATGTACTTGTGCGACTTAATGTAAATTTTTTATTATATAGTTATATAGATAATGGAATGTGCTTATATAGATATACATATACATCTGTGAACATGTCTATGTGTGCGTATATATATATATATATATATATATATATATATATATATATATATATATTATTATTTTTACTTGAGGACGTATGCCTCCATATTGATATATGGTGATCATGTTTATATATATATATATATATATATATATATACGGGTGTGTGTGTGTGTGCTTGCATGCATCTCTGTGTGTATATATTATGACAAATTTATTTCTACACTATTTAAAACTTTTATAGGATTCAGTTTTCACAAATATATTTTCTATTAATCGATCGATATTGATAAATTATTCACTATATATATATATATATATATATATATATATATATATATATATATATATATATATATGCTTTTAATTGCAGATATGAACTTACTGTCATTTACACTATTCATATTGTTCGGACTATTGTCCTAATATTTGTTGCCATATTCACGATGTTTCGACCGTTGTACGTATTTTCAGATGACTTGAGTTTCGAAACGAACACTTTATTTAGTCCCCTGGGAGAGATTGTTCTAGTTCCACGTGCCATGCCTTTTCCAGATATCTCAGTTACAGTTATCTTCCTTTAACTGAACTCTTCAAGTTTTTGTTTGTTTGTTTGTTTGTTTACCTCTGCTGCCGCCAGGTATTGAATAGACAATACATTAATAGGATCTACTTGGATTACTTACCCACGGCTTTTTTTACCTGCATATATATATATATATATATATATATATATATATGTGTGTGTGTGTGTGTGTGTGTGTGTGTGTGTGTGTGTGTGTGTGTGTGTGTGTGTGTGTGGGGTGTAAGAGCAAAATTGTCCAAATCGTGCAACGTCGTGGGTTGAAATTGTTTTGTTTCAACCCCGCTATATCTTCCCAACTGAACAATGATGAGAAGAAAAAATCATTCAGGTTTTCAGTAAATGTACCAATATTCATACTCTGGCTTCCATCTTCAAAGCCCATTAAAGAACCATTAAGAGTGCGGTGAATATGTTTAAAAAAAAAAGAGGCAACAGTAGAGAGGAAAACTGGTTCTTGAGGTCACATTAGCAAGAGGGTTCATCATTTCACTTTAGAGATCAATTAGAAAAGATCCAACACAAGCCTTACGACATTTGGCACGTGAGAGGCATTTCATCTATGAAAGTTTAAACAGCCATGAAAAAAGATTTGAAAATGAAATCGTACGTGAAAAGTGTGAGGCAACTTGTTACTCCAGGACAGAATGTTAGAAGGTTAGAGAGGGCGAAGAACATCTGAAATAAGTTGGAAAATGATCCTGGAATAATACATACATATATATATATGAACTTAATCTCAATTCTTCATGAGCTTCCAATCCTTAGCTATAATTAATTAATTATGAACATGTTATTTCCGTATTTGATCGATTCTATCACGATTCCTCCGTTAAGCTTGGAGAGTAATTACACGTCCTTTTTTGCTCAAAGTAGAGTCCAATAGTGTTATTAAAACCTCGGAGAATTCCAGTAAGTTATCTTTAATTATTTCTAAGTTACAACGTTTCGAAGCTTAATTGGACAATTTTCCTTTTCCAAGATTTGGACAATTTTGCTGTTACACCCAGTATGTGTGTGTGCGTGTAAAACTTCAGATATAGCTAGATACAACCACATTTCAAATATAACAGACACAACCACATTCAAAATAATTTTGTGAACCCTAACCCTCTAAGGTTATAGAGACACAAAATGTACTGTTACGGTAGTAACAGTGATCTTTCCTGGGTAAGGCTGATTTTGATTTCAGAGTTTTTCCTTTTCCTAGACTGAGTAACAACCAAAATTACTGGACTCTGTCTGTCCTGCTGTTTACCCATATTTGGAAGCGATGGCTTCATACCTTCCACGTAAGTGAATATAATAAACTCGTTTAGAATTCGAACTCAATACTCATATTTTTCAGTCCGAATCGCTATCTATTACTTCACTGTGCCTACATGTAAATTGTGGGTCGTCGCTTTCTTCACGACAGCAAGAAATCACTGAGGAAAATTGCAGTAATTAAAAACACGTATCTATGAACACAAAAATGTTCTTATACATAACAATTGCGTCATTCATGCATAAATTTAAATTCAATCGCACCTTGAATCTAAAGAATGCCACACTTATTAAAAGAGAAAGTAACTTATTAGACGGAAGAATCTGAAAAGTGCTACTATAGAATCTTATATCAATATAAATCTACGCCACAGAATGCTTTCAATGTCTCCGTTCCTGAAAGAAATACTCAATTCTCAAGCCAGCCTGCAATAAAAATGTCAAAAATTAAAAGAAATCGGTTAAATTCAAAACCCTCCATCATTTATAATAAACAATATATTTGTTATATATATTTTAAAACATTTTTTAATGTTTATACGTTCTTTTTATAGATAAAAGTATTTAAGTAAATGCTCTGTTTAAAGAAACAGTATTAACGTCATTTACCGGCCTGAATGTCCAAGAAATTTTCATAGAAAATATATGCGTCCTCCGACAGGAATCAAACCTGACCTATACGGAATTATCATATAGCTTGATGTGCTTTTACCGATTGAGCCACAGAGGCACTATAGGCTTTAGTTCTGGTTTGATCTATACTGTTGTAAGTGAGATTTTGGGGTATGAACAAGATATCTGCAAGATAGATCCCAAGAATGCTGACACCAGAGCAGAAGCTGAAAAGGGTTAACATTTTCAGGACACTTCTGACTCAGATAGATAGATAGATAGATAGATAGATAGATAGATAGATAGATAGATAGATAGATATCAATGCATACATATATATAAACAAAAGAAGACGTAAACAAAAGCGAAAATTTATGAACGTGCTCATACCAAAGAATGTTAAATCCATGGATGCGTACGTGTACAAAACGGATTGAAAAAGACGCGGAATGAATTTAAAAAATTGGAAATATTTTAAAAAACAGAACCCCTTGAAAATATAGCACACATTAAAACTATATTTCTCCTATATATATATATATATATATATATATATATATATATATATATATATATATATATATGGGTAGTCCCAAGGAGGATGAAATCCTGAGAGCTCAATGTAAATTCAGAGCTAATAATTGTCTCTGGTGAAATAAACTATTACAATGGAGCCTTAAAGTGGTCTGCTTTTTTTTTAAATATATATATATATATATATATATATATATATATATATATATATATATAGATAGATATAGATAGATAGATAGATAGATAGATAGATATAATTAATTCATCGAGTCTGATAGAAAACTCAACAGAATGCAGAAAGCACTGGACGGCCGTTTCTGTCCTATATTTGGGTGACAAAGAGATTGCAAATCAGATTCAATATCGCGCCGCTCGCTCACATATTCACCACGGAATATGTGAGCAAGCGGCGCTATATTTGCCGATCTCTTCGTCACCGAGGCCCATTTGGAACAGTTGGTATGATGTTTGCTTGATAAACTAACTGTCAGGGTTTCAATTCTCGGTAGTGGATGCGCACTTCTGATGAGTCCCAAATATAGGACGAAACGACCGTCCAGTGCTTTCTGCATTCTGTTGAGATTTCTATCAGACTCGATGAATTAATTAAATATAATTATCAAATCCTCCTAATAATTTCTGTCTACCTATCTTTCTCTCACTCTATATATATATATATATATATATATATGTGTGTGTGTATTTATGAGGTAGCCGAGTGGTTACAACGCTAGAGTTCAACCTTGAGACCATCGAATTACATTGGTCAATTTCTCAAGGAGGTGACCATAATAATATGGATTTGAGGAGATGATTCGAGTATGGGACAATTTTGAAAAAAGCCTTATGATAACAATTGGCTAGTATAAGACACGGGTTCTTTCTTTGAGTGTTGAAGAAACACAGATTTGCCTGATCAGTTTCCTGCTAGAGGGATTGACTGGCTACCATAACAGACATACAAAAACAGAAACGCCTAGTATGCAATTTTTATAATGTGTATATTATCCTGTCAAACCTTTTTACTTCTTTACTTACTTATAATTTTCAACTACCTTTACGTAGACTCTCCCATATAGAAAATGTCTCCTTCGGCAATATTCGACCCTACGTTCCTTTAGGCAGGTGAAACTAGCAAAATTTTAAAACGCTCAACAACGAATGTGTTCGCAGTGAGGCAAGGCTCAATGATATATATATATATATATATATATATATATATATATATATATATATATATATATATATATTCGAACTCGGCTCTGCGATTCCTCAATCCAAGTCGCTATCCATTACTCCACCGTGCCTCCAGTCGAATCCATTACATTCACTTACGTGCTAATACCCTTGGGAAGTGTGTGAATCCTCTTCTTCTCCCTCCAGCTATGGGTAAATAGCAGGACAGACTGGGTTCTATAGC
>CAHIKZ030005477.1:185000-212500 GCA_903632075.3 Acanthosepion pharaonis
AAAATAAAGAAAGAAAGAAAGAAAAGAAAGAAAGAAAGAAAGAAAATAAAAGGAATAAAGAAAGGAAGGAAATTGAAAAAGAAAGAAAAGAAAGAAAGAAAGAAAGAAAGAAAGAAAGAAAGAAAGAAAGAAAGAAAGAAAGAAAAATATTAAAGGAATAAAGAAAGGAAGGATAATTGGATAAAGAAAGAAAAGTAAATAAAGAAAGAATGAAAGGTAATTGAAGAAAGAAAGAAAGAAAGAAAAAAAGAAAGAAAAATATTAAAGGAATAATGAAAGGAAAATAATTGAAAAAGGAATAAAGAAAGGAAGGATAATTGGAGAAAAAAGAAAGAAAGAAAGAAAAAAAAAAGTGAATAAAGATTAAAGAATGAAAAGGATAATTGAAGAAAAGAAAGAAAGAAAGAATTGAAAGAAGGAAGGAAGGAGGGAAGGAAGAGAGATGCCTGAAGAAAGAAAGAAAGAAACAAACAAACAAACAAACAATTGAAGGCAAGAAGAAATGGAGGAGATAAGTGAAGAAATAAAAAAGAAAGATAACGAAAAATTAAAGAAAGAAAATACAGAGTCTTCCAGGAAATGAGCGTAAAAGTAGATACATTTCAAGGAAAGAAAGAAAGAAAACCAGAAAGTAAAATTAAAATGAATTAAGAAGAAATAACGAAGGATAATTGGCTAAGGAAAAAAGCGAATGAAGAAAAAATGAAAGATGATTGAAAAAAGAAAGAACTGAGGGATGGAAGGAAAGAAGGGAGATGAAGAAAGAAAGAAAGAAAGAAATAAAGAAAGAAAGAAAGAAAGAAAGAAAGAAAGAAAAACGAAAGAAAATGTGAAAGAGTGAAGGAAGAAAAGAAGGAAGATAAATGAAGAACGAATTAAGGAATGGAAAAAAGAAAGTAAACAGAAAAGTAAAAAAGATAATCCTGAGTCAGACAGAAAAAGCGTAAAAGTAAATGCATATTAAAGTAATAGATAGATAGATAGATAGATAGATAGATAGATAGATATGAACAGACATAGATAGATAGATAGATAGATAGATAGATAGATAGATAGATAGATATGAACAGACATAGATAGATAGATAGATAGATAGATAGATAGATAGATAGATAGATAGATATGAACAGATATAAAAAGATAGATAGATAGATAGATAGATAGATAGATAGATAGATAGATAGATAGATAGATAGATATGAACAGACATAGATAGATAGATAGATAGATAGATAGAACTGTAACTGATAAAAAAAAAGAAAAACAAACATACTTGGTGGGAAAAAACGAAGAAACGAATAAATGGTAAACCAAATCCTCGTTCTTAAGAAAAATGAAATCCAAAACAAACGATTTGAAGCAATTAAAACTTATAAATGTAAATTTACGAAATCGTCAGCGAGTTTCGGTCCTACAAAATTACCTACCATCTATCCATACAGGCTGACGTCCATATCACGCTGAAAACATCGGTTCTCGTTCGATAACCGAAATTAAGCAACATCGAACCTGGTCAATAATTAGATGGGTAACAGTTTCGGAATATGAGGCGCTGTAAGCTAGGTTGTGTGTGTGGTGTAATACATAAGGCCGACGAATAGTAAATCGGAGATCCGAGTTCCAGTCGGGTTCGTTATATGCAGTTAAGAACAAATATCCTTGGGAAGTGTATGAATCCACCTCTCCTCCTCCCAGCTATGAATTAATTAGTAAGACTTGTATCAGCAAATGATTATTTCGTACAAAAAAAAATTCTGGCTTTAAATAAACTGCAAAATGTTCATGTAGCGTAAGAAACAAATCAGTCTACGTGTGACACTATTTAGCGGTAGCGTGAAAATTAGAAGCGAGAAGCTATCACGAAAGACATACTGAGGGATGTTATTTTTTTTTAACAAAGAAAAGTGGTAAAGATTTTATTTTCATTTGCGAAAAAAAGGTTGTTTTTTTTTCGCGAAAGATCTCGGATCTGTCGTAATTAATTTATGCTATGACGCGGCGAATAAAAGATAGCAATCTGCCTATGGCAATAATGAAAATTTCAAATTGGTCAAGTGGCTCGCAGGGCGAAATGCTAAAAGATAATCGTAATCAGGTCGCGGATGCGACCGAGAAAAAATATCAGCTGGGACCACCCCCAAAGAAAAAGGAAGGGAAAAGAGAAAAAGGGAAAGAATAAACCATTAACTATCTTTCGGAGTTATCATTTGGTTTTGGGAAGAGACACCTGTTTTATGTCCAGACCTGGACATGATAAAAGTTTGTTACCTGAACAGACTTGTGGCGACAAAAGTACGAAGGCGTTAAGGATATAAGGAGGTTCTGATGATAATCATTTGATGAAAATCTCGTTGATAAATTCCAGATGACATTCGGTTAAGATAGAGATTAAGGACCACACTACGAGTCGTATGGGACTGGTCGAGGAAAAGAAAGAAAAGAAAAAAAAAAGATAACTTTTTTTTTCTTTGAGCGATAATTGTAAACTGAGGCCAGACTAGCCACACCCACGCTGCCGAGCGTTCATTGGCTGAGTGGTGGCGTGAGCGGTGGGTAAAGGTAAACATATGAGAAGGAAGGGAGGCCTGTTGACGCCTCTGAAGGGATTGGTGTGAGATACCACTATGAGAAAAAAGGGAAACCTATTGACGCCCTCTGAGGGGATTGGTGTGAGATACCAATATGAGAAAGGAAGAATTTGGGAGGACGATACCCTTAAGAACCCCCCTAAAGTAGAAAGTAATGGACTTCCAAAAATGGAAAGTGATAAATTTTCCTGTCCGAAAACAAAGAAAATCCTTATTGTGGATTTGGAATTATCGAGGAACCCAAACCACGACAAGCCCACACCCGGTTTTGGTCGGCATCCATATAAACGGAGTAGACAGTGGCAGTTGGGCAGTTCCGAGAAGACAGCAGACGCGGACAGACGCAGACAGAGTTGAGCTGTGTGCTCGGAGACCAACCTCGCAGGAAGCTGACTGAAAGATCCACGCATTACGACTTAGACTTATATATATATATATATATATATATATATATATATATATATATATATTGAAATGGACAAAGTTCGACAATTATTTTTTTATATTTATACGTTCTTTTTGTAGATACAAATATTTAAGTAAATGCTCTGTTTATAATAAACAGTATTAATAACATTTACCGGTATGAATGTTCGAGAAATTTTCATAGAAAATATTCGTCCTCCGGCAGGAATCGAACCTGTATCCTAACCGTCTTATAGCTTGACGTGCCTTAACCGATTGAGCCACAGAGGATAGTTCGATTAGCAAGATCGATTTTCTACTTTTAAACTGCAATCTTCCTTGTACATTCATATCTGCTCAAATCGTATCCAAATGTAAACAAATGGCGTCACGCATTATGAAATGGACAAAGGCCGACAATTTCTCGGACATTCAGGCCGGTAAATGTTGTTAATACTGTTTATTATAAACAGAGCATTTACTTAAATATTTTGTATCTATAAAAAAGAATGTATAAACATAAAAATGTCTTAAAATAATTGTCGGACGTCACCCTCCTTCTTTGCACTTTTACTGAAAAGCTGCGGTTAATAAGAGATTAACGTTTCAATAATCCTTCTCAAACAATTTTTACATCAAAGGTTGTCCAAATGCCAATTTAGGATGGAATCATATGAAGAAACTACTGGCTAAATGGCAAAAGCCAATTTTGGACATAGCTTGACGCAAATTTCGTCCATTTAACTGAAATAATTTAACCAAAGTATTAATGCAAGTCAATTTGTGTGTCATCTGTAATTTACATGGCAAATTTGAAAAGCTTCGGATGAAAAACCAGGGAGTTATGGCCGAAAAACGGACTTTTTGAATAGTTTTTCGTGATTTTTGCTATACACGGGGAAGCGAGAAGGTCTAAATCCATACTATCTTATTTCTTGCATGATGGCAAATTTTTTGCGACATATTTGAAGAAAATCGGATAAAAAATGAGGAAGTGATTCAAGTTTTTATTTTAAGTAGTACGAAAAACACGATTTTTTCAAAGTTTTTGCAATTTTTTGTGTGAAATCAATGTCGCAGGAAAACTATCAAGCACTCTACGTTAACCTCGTAACATGTGCTATGTTTTGTATTTAGTGCCAAGACCATAAGCTCAACCTGTAAAAATTTTGTTCGCGTGTAACTTTGCCTTGGGTTTTGCAAAAAGTCGTACCCACTTTCAGTTTTATCAATTTTTCTTCCAAACCTGAGATGGATGCATATTAAAACGATGGTCTTGACATAATTTAGTAAATTTGCAATATGTGTGTGCAATTTCATTGAAATCGGTCGAAAAATGTAGACGTGCATAAATAGCATACACACACAGACAGCCATACACAAACACAAATATCTTCTGTCTATTATATTTTATCATGAGCCTTTGCAAGCATCGTATAATGGCTTTGGTTTCAAGAGAAAATAGAGACAAAAACTGTCCAACATTTGGATATTTCTTTGTTATATTGGTCGTAGATCTAAGCTTTTGACTCACATAAGCCATCATCAGAGTGTTTATATGGATATTACAACAGAGATGTCCATCGTCAAAGGTGATATCCTGTTTTGTTTACATAGAAGTTTGCTATGTTCTGTTGATAACATTTCTTTCACTCACGTGGTCATATATGACGTCATAGAACCGCAGAACGAATTTACGACCTGTGTCTGCTATTCCGCGAACGTTATCGTCGCATAGCAAATTTCTATATAAACAAACATATGTACCAAAAACCTCAGTACATATTTATCTATCAATCTTTCTCATTGTTAAATTATCTATGTATCTATCTATCTATCTATCTATCTATCTATCTATCTCTCTATCTATCTATCTATCTCTCTATATATCTATCTATCTATTTATGTCTGTTCAAAACTATCTACCTATCTTTATTTCTTTCTTTCTAAGTCTGTTCATATTTATTCTCTCTCGGTCTCTCTCTCTCTCTCTCCCTTCTCTCTCTCTCTCTCTCTCTCTTTGTTCATATCTATCTATCTATCTATCTGCCTGTCTGCCTTTCGCATAGCAAACATCTATGTAAACAAACATATGTGCCAAAAATCTCGGTACATACTTATCTATCTTTCTCAGTGATAAATTATCTATCTATCTATCTATCGATATATATATATATATATATATGTGTGTGTGTGTGTGTGTGTGTGTGTGTCTGTTCATATCTATCTATCTATCTATCTTTATTTCTTTCTTTCTAAGTCTGTTCATATTTATCTCTCTCTCTCTCTCTCTCTCTCTCTCTCTCTCTCTCTCTCTCTCTCTTTGTTCAACTATAGATTTTGATACCAATAATAATAATAATAATAAAGCGTTACAGGTAAACAATTACAGAACTGAAATCGAGAAATACATTCTATGAAAATAAGGCTTGTATAAACTTAAGCAAAACTACTTCCCTCACGTTAACTAAAAAAAATGGGATCATAACTAAATAGGTAAATCAATCCCTGTTCTTATCTAACCACCTTCCACTTCTTTCTCTCCCTCTCTCTCCCTCTCTCTATCTCTCTCTATACACACACACACACACACATATATATATATATATATATATATATATATATATATATATATTTTAAGCATTTCACCCCAAGCAAGGCGGGAAGCCACTAGGACGCAAGGGGTTACAGAAAATAGGAAGATCAGATAGGAGTGATAGATGAAAGGATGAGGGTAGTAGATAGATTAAGGCAACTGTAGATGTCGATTGACATTACACTTGAATAACTGGAGATTATAACTCACAGGGAAACAGGAGAAGGGAAGAGAGTTCCACAGGCGAGAGGTGCGAGACATGAAGCTATTAGAGTAGAAGTGACGGCTACATTTAGGAGTTTCGACAGTGAAGGGGTGAGAGCGGGATGCCAGCCTCGTAGGGCGCTTGAACTCATGAAGTCTGGCAGATATATATATGTGCGTGTGCGTCTGTGTGTGTGTGTGTGTGCGTCTGTGTGCGTCTGTCTGTCTGTGTGCTTGTACGTACAGTTAATAAAATTGAATTTTGACTGGTTCTGTCTCTACTCCGTTTTTTTTTTTTGGTGGGGGGGTTATTTTTTTGGGGGGGTATTCCGGTACTCGGAGTAAAGACAAAATAAGTGAAGATTTCAATTATTTATTTCTGTTAATGTTTCATCTCCTTATATCGAGAACTATAATTATATTATAATTAAACCTTGCCTTAAAAATACTATCTCCCAGAAATAACCTGGTCGGCCGTTTTTAATGTCCCTACCTTTTATCTTCATATATATATAGATAGATAGATAGATAGATAGATAGATAGATAGATAGACCTAGTGAGCCAGACAAACCTACCTAGGTTTCACCTAAACGGATCGTCAGGGAAAGTAAGGCCTTACTTTCCCTGACGATCCGTTTAGGTGAAACCTAGGTAGGTTTGTCTGGCTCACTAGGTGTATCTAGGTCTGCTCTACGGTTGTATTGAGCGCTTTTGTTAGTTAGTTGTTACTCGTATCGGGGTGTTTTCTTTGGGCTTCAGACCTGCATCTGTGCGATTTTTTTGTCGGCAGAAGTTCATGTTTGTAGCTCTTTCTTTTTTTTAAAACCTTTTTTTCCCTCGAGATTGATTTGATTATTAGCAAATCAATAATTCGAGGGTTTTTCGAAACGAGTCTAGTTATCTATATTTATATGTATGTATATATATATATATATATATATATGTGTGTGTGTGTGTGTGTGTGTGTGTGTGTGTGTGTGTGTATTCATGAGGCAAGAGTGCTTAATAGAGCGTTTATGGATATAAATATTGTGAACAAAAAATCAATATTCCATGTTTTAATGATAGGTTGATACAGGAAGTTGACATTCACCATGCGTTGTTGTTGATTTCTATATCTACACTGATTCTATTTTCTTTTTATTATCATTCCCATCACACCCATTCCATCTATCTGTCTCTCTCTCACCCACCATATATATATGTATATATATATATATATATATATATATATATAATCCACTTCTATTTTCTTCCCTTCTTTTCATTTTCTTCCTCTTTTTAATTATGTATTTTTTCTTTGCCTATTGAATTTCACTTCTAAAACACGATCTCATTCCCTTTTATCTATCTATCTATCTATCTATCTATTTATCTATCTACCTGTGCCATCCAACAGTGTTATTTATCGACCTATATGATTCTACAAACACAATATAATGTATGATATTATATTACTCCTCATGATGGATAGATAAACAGGTATTCTTTGCATATCTATCTACTTAATTATTTTATTCTCTACAGTATCTATCTATCTATCTATCTATCTGTTTCATTCTCTACGGTATCTATATATGTATGTCCCTATTTCATCCTCTACAGTATCTGTCTATCTCATCCTTTACATTATGTATATATCTATCGATCGAGCCCAATCTATCTATCTATCTATCTATCTATCTATCTATCTATCTCATTCTCTACAGTATCTATATATCTATATATTTCTCTATCTATATCTCTCTCTCTATTTCATCCACTACAGTATCTATATATCTATCGATCCAGTCCATTCTATCTATCTATCTATCTATCTATCTATCTATCTATCTATCTATCTATCTATCTCATTCTCTACAGTATCTATATATCTATATATTTTCTATATATATCTCTCTCTCTATTTCATCCACTACAGTATCTATATATCTATCGATCTAGTCCATTCTATCTATCTATCTATCTATCTATCTATCTATCTATCTATCTATCTATCTCATTCTCTACAGTATCTATATATCTATATATTTCTCTATCTATATCTCTCTCTATTTCATCCACTACAGTATCTATATATCTATCATCAGTCCATTTATCTATCTATCTATCTATCTATCTATCTATCTATCTATCTATCTATCTATCTATCTATCTCATTCTCTACAGTATCTATATATCTATATATTTCTCTATCTATATCTCTCTCTCTATTTCATCCACTACAGTATCTATATATCTATCGATCCAGTCCATTCTATCTATCTATCTATCTATCTATCTATCTATCTATCTATCTATCTATCTATCTCATTCTCTACAGTATCTATATATCTATATATTTCTCTATCTATATCTCTCTCTCTATTTCATCCACTACAGTATCTATATATCTATCGATCCAGTCCATTCTATCTATCTATCTATCTATCTATCTATCTATCTATCTATCTATCTATCTATCTATCTCATTCTCTACAGTATCTATATATCTATATATTTCTCTATCTATATCTCTCTCTATTTCATCCACTACAGTATCTATATATCTATCGATCTAGTCCATTCTATCTATCTATCTATCTATCTATCTATCTATCTATCTATCTATCTATCTATCTATCTCATTCTCTACAGTATCTATATATCTATATATTTCTCTATCTATATCTCTCTCTCTATTTCATCCACTACAGTATCTATATATCTAGGATCCAGTCCATTCTATCTATCTATCTATCTATCTATCTATCTATCTATCTATCTCATTCTCTACAGTATCTATATATCTATATATTTCTCTATCTATATCTCTCTCTCTATTTCATCCACTACAGTATCTATATATCTATCGATCTAGTCTATTCTATCTATCTATCTATCTATCTATCTATCTATCTATCTATCTATCTATCTATCTCATTCTCTACAGTATCTATATATCTATATATTTCTCTATCTATATCTCTCTCTCTATTTCATCCACTACAGTATCTATATATCTATCGATCCAGTCCATTCTATCTATCTATCTATCTATCTATCTATCTATCTATCTATCTATCTATCTCATTCTCTACAGTATCTATATATCTATATATTTCTCTATCTATATCTCTCTCTCTATTTCATCCACTACAGTATCTATATATCTATCGATCCAGTCCATTCTATCTATCTATCTATCTATCTATCTATCTATCTATCTATCTATCTATCTATCTATCTATCTATCTATCTATCTCATTCTCTACAGTATCTATATATCTATATATTTCTCTATCTATATCTCTCTCTATTTCATCCACTACAGTATCTATATATCTATCGATCCAGTCCATTCTATCTATCTATCTATCTATCTATCTATCTATCTATCTATCTATCTATCTATCTATCTCATTCTCTACAGTATCTATATATATATATATATTTCTATCTATATCTCTCTCTATTTCATCCACTACAGTATCTATATATCTATCGATCCAGTCCATTCTATCTATCTATCTATCTATCTATCTATCTATCTATCTATCTATCTATCTCATTCTCTACAGTATCTATATATCTATATATTTCTCTATCTATATCTCTCTCTATTTCATCCACTACAGTATCTATATATCTATCGATCTAGTCCATTCTATCTATCTATCTATCTATCTATCTATCTATCTATCTATCTATCTATCTCATTCTCTACAGTATCTATATATCTATATATTTCTCTATCTATATCTCTCTCTCTATTTCATCCACTACAGTATCTATATATCTATCGATCCAGTCCATTCTATCTATCTATCTATCTATCTATCTATCTATCTATCTATCTATCTATCTATCTCATTCTCTACAGTATCTATATATCTATATATTTCTCTATCTATATCTCTCTCTATTTCATCCACTACAGTATCTATATATCTATCGATCCAGTCCATTCTATCTATCTATCTATCTATCTATCTATCTATCTATCTATCTATCTATCTATCTATCTATCTCATTCTCTACAGTATCTATATATCTATATATTTCTCTATCTATATCTCTCTCTCTATTTCATCCACTACAGTATCTATATATCTATCGATCCAGTCCATTCTATCTATCTATCTATCTATCTATCTATCTATCTATCTATCTATCTATCTCATTCTCTACAGTATCTATATATCTATATATTTCTCTATCTATATCTCTCTCTATTTCATCCACTACAGTATCTATATATCTATCGATCTAGTCCATTCTATCTATCTATCTATCTATCTATCTATCTATCTATCTATCTATCTCATTCTCTACAGTATCTATATATCTATATATTTCTCTATCTATATCTCTCTCTCTATTTCATCCACTACAGTATCTATATATCTATCGATCTAGTCCATTCTATCTATCTATCTATCTATCTACACAGGACTAATGCTACTCTATTTATTATCCACCTTAATTTACTCCATTTTTCTCTTCATCTCCACTATTTCTTTACTCTATCTACCTCCCTCAATTGTTTCTGCATTCTGTTCGACTCTCCGCCTCAATCTTTCCCTCTAACTGTCTCCCTTTCGGTCTTGCTCTCTCTCTCTCTCTCTCTCTCTCTTTCTCTCTCACACACACACACACACACACGTGCTCCAAAATACACAATCACACCGTTGATATATGGAAAGGCGGAGAAATGCAAGTCAGAAAAGTGCTATGTAGATACGGCATAATTGCCAATGATTATGCCAACAGTAGGACAGACGGATCGATAAAGGCACAGAAGTGAATAGATGAACTCGGGAGGGGCGGGTGGTCACGGGTGGGGTGAGGGGGAGGGGGGAGAATCGCTGAAGGAGCAGATGGACGACAACAACCAGAATGTCGGGGACGGGGAAGCCGTGAAAGAATTAGATGGCCTTTGGTTGCTATGTGTGTATTTGTGTATCACTCTTTTTACCTGTCTGTATATTTATGTCCGCATATGTTTAAGCGTATCTTCTTCTGCCTATATGTATGTGAACGTATGTAAAGGTATGCGTGTATGTACCTGCATGTATATGTGTATGTGTGCATGAAGGTAAATGGGTAAGTGCGTGATTGTCATTGTGCAAAAGCGTACTTTCCTGTAAGTGTGTGCGTATGTGTGCAGCTATGAATGTGGACATTTAAATGGATAGATAGATAGATAGATAGATAGATAGATAGATAGATAGATAGATAGATAATGAACCGTAGCAGATAGATAGATAGATAGATAGATAGATAGATAGATAGATAGATAGATAGATAGATAATGAACCGTAGCAGATAGATAGATAGATAGATAGATAATGAACCGTAACAGATAGATAGATAGATAGATAGATAGATAGATAGATAGATAGATAGATAGATAGATAGAATGAACCGTAACGGATAGATAGATAGGATAGATAGATAGATAGATAGATAGATAATGAACCGTAACAGATAGATAGATAGATAGATAGGTATGTCCCTGAGAGTGTGAGAGAGAGAGAGAGAGAGAGAGAGAGAAAGCATGCTTTTGCGTGTACGAGTAAAAGTTTGGTTATATGTTAATATATGTGTGTACATGCGCCGTATATATATATATATATATATATATATATATATACGTATTTTCGTGCATCTGAATGTGCAGCTGAGTGTATTTGTGTGTATATGGGAATGTGTGTGCGTGTCTTCGAGCGTGTGTGTGTTTGCAAGTGTCTGATTAATTGTTTGTTTCTACATGTAAATGCGCTTATAAGTGTGTGCATATGTGTGTACTTGTAAATGTGTATACACATGTAAATCTATATGCTTAAATGCGTGCGTATATCCGTGTATGTGTACGAGGTTTGTGTATCTGAATGCGCTCATGTGCATACTTAAATGTATGTGTAGATATTTATGGGTGTCTTTACTTGTAAGTGTGCGTATTTATATGTGCGTACGTGTAAATATATGTGCTTGTGTATGTCTATGAATGTATGTATGTATGTATATGTATGCAAACATAGAAGTGTGTATTTATATGTGTGTGTCTGTGTGTCTAAAATATGGTATTTAGAAGTGCAGATTTAATTGTGTGTGCTTGTATGTGTGTGTGTTCGAATGGGCGTATGTGTATGGGAGTGCATCTGCGTGTGTGAGTGTGTTTACATCTTTGTGTATGCATGATTATGTGCGTACGTAACGAACACGAAAGGTAAGGTAGAAAGGAGAGGAGTAGGTATGGAGAAAAATGGAGGCCGACGCAATTAATCGTATTGGCTGGAGCCGGTACATTCCTTCACCATGACCTGGAGCTTTCCTACGGTATCTTTTTTGGCAACGGGCCAACAGAATAGTGGTCGTGGAGGCGGCGGTGACTTGAGATGGCGATGGTGAAGGGACTTATACTGATCAATACAGCGAACCAAATCTGTCGCATTCGTTGTATTTATGGTCGACATACACCGTAAACCGCACTTCACGATTTCACAATTCTGCGGTCAAGAAACTCCGCCGTGAAACGTATATATATATATATATATATATATATATATATATATATATGTACGTTTTATATATATATATATATATATATATATATATATATGCGTGTGTATGTGTGCAAGTTTCGTTAAATCGATGACAAGTCGTTTTTAACGAAACATGCATAAAAGAAGGATTGCTGCCCAAATGCACAAGACATACATACCTACATACATATATATATATATATATATATATATATATATATATATATATAAGAAATATAGTTTTAGGGCGTGCTATATTTATGGGATAAAGTGCTCAATATCAGAGATAGAGCGTGTGTTTAATATGAATATAAAAGTGAACATTGAAGTGAACATTAAATTCAAAGGCGACATCCTGTTTCATGCTAGACGCAGGCCTGACGATTGCGTCTAGCATGAAACAGAATGTCGCCTCTGACTGCTGACTTCAGTGTTCACTTTTATATATATATATATATATATATATATATATATATATATATATATATATATATATATATCAAATTAATTATCTACTACAAAAAATAAAACAGCAAACCTTATCCTCAAAAAATAACAACACACCAGCAAATTCAAAATTACAACGAACGAACATGATCTATGAGTTCAAATGCCCTTAAGGAACGCTGTTCCGGATCAAACCGAATTCATAAATAATTACATCGGTCACACAACTACATGCCTATCCAGACGCCTAACGTTACATCTATCTGACCACAGCTCTATTAGAACCCATTTAAACACACACGCAATCTTACCAGACTCCATCCAAAACATACTAGTAGAAAATAGAAACATAATAACCTCATCCACCTTTAAAAAATAAAAAATAATGGAAGATTTAATAATAAAAAAGAAAAATCCAACACTTAATACTAAATAAAACACGGCCACAATGTGCTAACGGTGTTCGAAAAATAAAACATCTCTATAAAACTAAAAAAAAATATACCCACAACGCACACGCTCAATTAAACAGAACTGTTGAAAAAAAATGGCTATTTTTGTTGTGATTTTATAACATTTTTATGTTATAATTTTCGAATAAACAATTATATATATATATATATATATATGATAAAAATATAGCTTTTAGGCATGCAATATTTATGGGTAAAAGTGTTTAATATCAAAGAGAGAGAGCGTAAAAATGAAAATGAGGTCAACATATAAAAGTGAGGTAATATATAAAAATGAACAACACGAAGTTCAACACTGAGCGGCAATAGCTTATTTCATGCTTGAAAGCAAACTTCAAGCCAAATTTTCTCAGGAATTAATATATTTTATTTTTAATCCCATTTTATTTCTTATTACTTCAAACGTCACTCTAGTGGATACTCATGTTTGAGTAGATTTTTTTTAACAGTGGGAATTAGGTCTACCAAACTTACGCATTCGCGAGGCCCAATAAATAAATTCTTCTCATCGACAGAAGTTCTAAACTACGTCCTCCTTTGTAGTAGAAAACTACCGTATGATCCGGTGCACGGCTTTAAATCACAGCTGCACTGACCAGGGGATGCTCTCTGTGTACGAACGATCACATTTTCTTTATTGGGTCTCCCATTATATAAGATAGATAGATAGATAGATAGATAGATAGATAGATAGATAGATAGATAATGAACCGTAATAGATAGATAGATAGATAGATAGATAGATAGATAGATAGATAGATAGATAATGAACGGTAATTGATAGATAGATAGATAGATAGATAATGAACCGTAATAGATAGATAGATCGATAGATAGATAGATAGATAGATAGATAATGAACCGTAATAGATAGATAGATCGATAGATAGATAGATAGATAGATAAGAATAGATGGATACATACATAGAACCATAGAAGATGATGGATAGATATATATGGATAGATACCGTAATAGATAGATAGATATGATAGATAGATAATGATATGATAGATAGATAGATAGATAAGAACTGAGATACATACATAGACAAGAACTGAGGTAGATATATAGATAGATAGATAGATAGATAGATAGATAGATAATGAACCGTAGTAGATAGATAGATAGATAGATAGATAGATAGATGATAGATAAGAACTTAGATAGATAGATAGGTAATGATCCGTAACAGATAGATAGATATATAAGAACTGATAAATAAAATATGTATATAAATGTATGTGTCTATATATGCGCACACACATGAACACATTTATATGCATATTTTATTTTATATATATATATATATATATATATATATATATATATATATATATATAAATAAATAATGGTACATCTAACTCAATGGTACATCTTCTCTCCCACCTCACTTTCTCACTTCGTTAATTTTTACATATGCTTGATGCGGTCCGTCAGAAACGTGTGAATTTCTTTTCATTTTAACCTTTGGAAGTAAAGTCTGATGATCCAGAGCCCTGTTAAAGGGGTTGTGGTGAAATAACTTATTACATGGAATCTTAACGTGGTCTGTTTTTATTCAAATATATCTGCTCAGAATTTACATTGAGTACTCTGGATATCATCCTCCTTGGGTCTACCCATACGGATTACCTAATTTTGCATAAACTAAATAAATATATATATATATATATATATATATGCACACACACACACACTTATATTCATTCCAAATAAATAATAGACTTTTTTATTTTATTAATCCTTAAGATCATATAAATTTAAAGTTTATTAAGGGAGCTTCATATTCTAGTAGACCCTCCGTTGATTTATTAAATAATATATATCGGCCTGAACATTCGAGAATCTTATTAAAGAAAAATCTGCGCCATCCGACAGGATTCGAACCTTCGTCCCCTTTTGCAGGAAAAGCTTTGGTGTTTTAGACTGATTCGTCCACGAACAGCGTTGCTGGACATTCAGGGCTATAGACGAAAATAAATATACTTTTTAGTGTCCCACGCTTAAAAAATGCATCAAAAACAGAGGTGTAGATACCAACTTGAAAAAACAGCAAAACAGAAGTGATTAATACTTAAAGCGAAACTCAACTGGACATTAATGGTCAACTCGTTCACTTTAGATCCCCAAAAGTCTTGCCTTCACTTAGAATAAAATAAAGAGTTAAAAAGAGCTGTAGCCGTCAAAATACTCTCATGAAAACTCAATGAAATAGAAGAACTAAACATTAATAATTGATCCGAACCACAACTGAACATCAATAGTCAACTCGTTCATTTTAGATCACCAAAAGGGACGTCATCACATTGAAGAAATAAAGAGTTAAAAAGAGCTATAGCCGTCAACATGCTCTCATTAAAACCCGGCGAAATAGCAGAACTGATCATTAATAATTGATTCGAACCACAACTGAACATTAATGGTCAACTCGTTCATTTTAGATCCCCAAAAGGGACCTCTTCACCTTGAAGAAATAAGGAATTAAAAATAAAGGTGAATCGTTCAATAGGTTCCCAAATTGATGTCCCTACAGGGGAGGTTTGAGAAAAAAAATATTAGTTGTCCCATGAGTAAACATCAGTTTCGAAGTTAACTTTTGTGCCCACGAAGAACTCCACAACCTGGCATACAGCAGAACAAGAATATGGCAAACAATATATCGTTATTAGTCCCAGGACCGGATGTGGCTGTAGGGTGGCTGAGTTGCTCCAGTACCTGACCATTTCTCTTCACAGGGCTGGGAAATGCAAAGATGTATTCATTCATTGCATATCTTAGGCAATTCGACATGACGGAGGTCATAATTCCCCAGGTCAAATAATCCTCCTTGTTGAATACTCGCCTTGTTCACGAACACGTGACTGTTGATTGGTTTGGTTTATTTTGTCTTATAGGATATCAACATCAAAAGGATTATTTAATGCCAACAATATATATATATATATATATATATATATATATATATATATATATATATATATATATAAACAAAACAAAATAAATAGAAAAAAACATATGTATTTTTTTTATCGGTTTCTTCTTTAAATAACTATAATTTTAAACTTAATATGGATTAAATTTAAAATTGGTAATTTTTATTTTTTAATTTTATAGTATAATTTAATATTTATTAGTTAGAATGAATACTACTTTAGTCTAACCACGACATTAAAGCATTAAATAATTATTATAACCTTGTCAAGTTTATGAATTCTCATATACTTGTATTTTGATTGGTCATTGCAGCTTATGTAACAGCGTTTCCCCTCAGGAGGGATGTTTGATTGATTTGAACCTTTTAAAACCCTTTATTCTACATTCAACACCATCACTTGATAAGACACCAGAAGCGTTGAAACAAAATGGCAATTTTTGTAGTGATTTTATAACATGTTTATGTTATAATTTTCGAATAAATAATTATATATATAAGTAAACATTGAAACCAATACTCAGAAGGGACAGGCTATTTCATGCTAGACGCAATCGTCAGGCTGCGAGTGTTTGATTTCTCTCGACTATTTATATATATATGGGTCAGTGGCGCATTGTGGGTAATCTATTCTGGCGGTTATTTTGGCGGGACTGACTTGTTTATTTATTTATTAGTTCATTTATTTGTTTCGATTAATTTATTTTACTTGGTTTTCATTTTTTTATTTTATATATTTATTTATTCTTTTCTATGTTTTATTAACGTAGTAAAAAAAAAGATTGTCGGGCTTGCTTAGGTCGCTTATTTAATAGTTTGCTTTGGTCTGGGAAGTCAAAGCTTTTAAATGTTTTGGTATGTGAAGATAATTAAAGCTTTTAAATAACCGCTACAATAGATTACCCACAACTCACACTGACTCATATATATAAATAGTCGACAAAAAATCCAACACTCGCGGCCTGATGGATGCGTCTAGCATGAAACAGCCTGTCGCCTCTGGGTGTTGACTTCAATGTTCACTTTTATATTTGTATTTACATACGCTTTATCTCTGATATTGAGCACTTTATCCCATAAATATAGCACACCTTACAATTTATTTCTTCATATATATATATATATATATATATATATATTCATATATATATATATATATATATATATATATATATATATATATATATATATATATATATATATATATATATATATATATATATATATATATATATATAAATGAATAAAAAATGTATTCTTTGTGACGAAATCACTTTGTAAATCAGGTTTCATTAACATTTTTGCAAAGTGGGCTTCTGTTGATAGACAATTATATTGTTGTTATTATTCTTTTTTTCAATAAAGAATTGCGAGCAATATTTATTCTCTACATATCCGGTTTCCTAGTTGTATTTCTGCAAATAGTTTTTTTTTTATCAAGAGTCTGGCTTCGTAATAGTTTTTAATTTTTTTTTATCTTTGTTCTATCGTTATTCTCTATTTCATATTTTCTTTTAGAGGCCGACGACCACTTTTAGAAATAATATAATGGAATATGCAGACACCTGTGTTCCCCCTCACTGGAATATGATTGGCTGGTATCCGTCATAAATACCGACGGACGTGTAGGTACGACAGAGTCAAAGAGCCTTAGTCTGAGAGCTAAGTCTATAACGACGCCCATTGGACTACGCCATTGATCTACACTTCTTACCTGCGACTACGACGCGTACCAGTCGATTACTGCTACCGTATTATACTTGGTTATAGTAGCCAAAACCACTTAGCTACTTCGTTCAAATATATACCTTTCCGGGACATATCAAGAAATGAGAGTATATCATCCATATTTGCCTTCTTGAAGAACAGCTCAAACATGCTATCAGTATTGTAAAATTGCTGCCTTGAGATAACTAGTTCTGGCCACTGTCAACAAATGATTAACGGTTTTCATTTTTCAAGTCTTTTACATGCTTCGCGGTTTATTCTCGTTTGTCCACTGCTCAAGCGACCTCCTCTTTTCAAGACTTCCAGAAAGATGTATTACTTACTTTCAACTGGATTGCATACATTTTATTATGAAGATAATCGTCCCAGTATTTTTTTTACAGATTATTTCTATCGCAAATACAAATAAAGTTATAAATTTATTTAAATGCACACGAACTTTATGGACACCCTGTATACTACAATGGTATTGTGAATTAAATTTTTAAAAAATAAAGCAATAATTAAATGTTGATATCCCTTGGTGACTTGGGCCACTCTATATTATTTCAAGTGAAAAAAGAAAAAAATGGCGGAAACTGTATTGTTATACATTATCTCAGATTTTGTGATGTATTTTTTCCTAGTATGTAGCCCTTAGCAATGTCTATCTCTTTTGTTGTGACTTTCAGTACTTTTCTGGCATCCATTCACACAAGCTCATCACGTAGTTGCATCGCTGCCTGCCTTTGTCCCATTTGCTCTGGATATGCCCTGTGAGTGTCAAATTCTCCAAGTCTACTCTTATCAATTTTGTGAATCTTCAAATCCGTATTAAATGGCAAATTTCATTAGAGATAAAGTGACCCCCACCCCCACCCTGTTGTTTTAGCCGATATTCGGTAATGTTGTCATCTGTATAGTCTTGACTTCTCTTTAAATGTTCAATTCTTTTAATTGGTTATCCTTTCCGACCACTCTTTGTCCATTCCCTTCCATTCATGTAAACTCGTTTACCATTTTTTTTAAAAATATATTTAATATGCATATGGAACCTCGATTCCGGTATCTGCATTCATATCCAAAGCTGATTTGGCTGTCCGTGACCGTTGATTTCATCGGCAGAAATCTCTGCTGTGGCCCTTGACTTCAGTCTATGAAGCACATCTCCTAGCGATGTTGTGTCAACATTGCACTGGCTGCATGCGTAGCTATGGAGTCCAGTCTACCCCATTATGCTAAATGGCCTTAGACCCGAATATAAGGTTCGTTTACCCTTTGACAGGTTTTGCTTTTTAAACTTGATGTGTGCCTAGCCAACTTCTTTACAAGGAAATCCGAGTGAGGGAACCGGTTTAGTAGACGACCCGATCAAAAAACTGTAAAATATCTGATACGAACATTTAAATACAGAGCTCGTGTTTTCATTCATGTCCGACTACGGTAGCTCCTATATTCTGGACCTGCCTTCTACTTAGCCTAAGTTTCTCCCATTTTATCTCTACATGAAGAGAAAACCCTCATCTACTATGTATGCCACTTAAAATCAACAAATACTTTATATAAATGAAGAATTAATAGATGTTTTCTATCTCAGATTTGCATAACTCTACGTGAATTATTGCAATCGTCATAGCTGAATGCTGGCTTTCTTTCCATAAAACTGACAACCTTTTCAATAGCTTTTTTTTTAATTTCAGTTCAGGTTTCATCACAAGTTAAACTGAGTTAAAAAGTGTCTTTCGTTTAAAAAATTTCAAGAACAAAAGCAAAACGAAATGTGGAAAAATTTGAGAATGCCATTAGAAGAGAAAGAATCATCATGCAACAACGATTAAAAAATCCTCGTTACATTATTTCTTTTGTATACATGGCATACTTAATTTAATGAATTTTCATTAACATTACATAAGTTATTTCTTTTACCTTGAAATCAGTTCTGCTATATTTCACTCACTATTAGTTTATTTTGTTTACGACAAAATTTTGATACGATTTTGTTTACGATAAAACACTGAAAATAAATGTTAAACCTGATTTCAGTTTTTTTTATTTTAATCTAAATATAATCCATCATATCCACACTCCTCATCAGCGATCAGCTTGTTTGTTTTAGTGTCCATCATGCGACATGTTATGTTAAAGGACTGGGAACTCAGTAATGGGAAGAATCGTAAATAAGCATTGGTGGTCAACACTTTTCTTCATTGCCCACAGAATCCCATGTTTACAGAGAAATGTAACAGGAGAACGCATGAGTTGAACTATAAATGTCAGTGTCAGCTGATATCTTATTGAATGGAAAACAACTGGAATGTCACAAAATTTTTTCAGACATTTATTTTCCCGATGATAATCAGCTAAGTGAAGTAGACTTCACAAGTACATGGCAAACAACTCGGTCAAAAAAGATCACTGAATGAAGATAAATTACTTTTTATAGATGACAAGACAAAGAACAATATAAGACAGTGGTCACTACCGGCGAAAAAAGCAAAGTGACACAGAGTAACGAGAATATAGCCTCGCATCGATCGGAAAGGGAAGACATCTGTTAGACTGTTCACCTTCGCTTCATCTCGGCTTTGCTCGTCGAGAGCAGGTGGTTATAATCCGAGAATAAAATCTGCTTACTGCTATAAACTCTCATGGTTTTAATACGTGGGTAACGATATGGTGAAAGGGTTATTTTTAAGCCACAAACGTTTGAGTGGAAGACGCTACATTCTGAGTACGACTCTAGTGTCTGGTTTGAGCTGCAACACTGCACAAAAGAAAAATACGATTGTGCGCTAATAACAGGAACTGGTTTATTTAAGGAATAAGGAATCAAATAAATACAAACGAGGAATTAAAATATATTCAATTAGAATATATAAAAAGTAGAAATAAAAGTAGTCTTTTGAACCGCTTATCAACAGAGGTTTATTGAACTGAGGTAATCAGAGATTAGAGGAGGCACGGTGGAGTAATGGATAGCGGCTTGGATTGAGGACTCGGAGATTCCAGTCGAATCCATTACATTCACTTACGTGCTAATACCCTTGGGAAATGAATCCTCTTCTCTCTTCAGCTATGGGTAAATAGCAGGACAGACTGGGTTCTATAGCCTTGGATTGCAACTGGTCTAGGAGAAGGAAAACTCTGAATTTAAAACCTGCGGTGGGTCGTTTGGGGACCTTGTGGCGCGTAGTGCACCAGGTTTCTGTAATCAGCCCTTCAAAAAGAGTGGATGGTCCTGCAGAAAACCTTTACCACTATAATCAAATCTCATCTGCTATACATGCGGGTTTGGGGACCGCTTGTGAATTCCAAATTCCCATGAAACTCCAATATTGGAGCCGGCTCAACCCACCCCGGGTGAATGCCGTTAAAAGAAGAAGATTTGCCCCCCCAGCAGCCTGAAGAATCAACTGAAGCGATAGAAAGGGTATCTTTTCTTCAATCCTCTCTGAATTCTGGCTTCAAGATGAAAATTAAATAAAAATGGTTCGAATCTCTGCACTTCTTACTATAGAGTTAAGGGGAAGCTAATACGTAGTTTTATGGCACATAGAAGAGAATAGTTTTTGGACAGAGTGCGACACGCAATTCGTTTGAAGAAGAAATGAAAAAACGTTAAGCAAAGTAAAATGGGGTCCGAAAGAAATGATTACATGTTAACAATCAACAGGCAATGAAAACAAATACCGGTAATTCTCAGCGAGTCGTTTTCTTATTGTTGCATTTGACCACAAGTTCTTCGATCGATTATCACCCAACCAATAAAGTTTCAGGAAAAAGGGGAAAAAAAGAAGTAGTTTCCGATGTTCATTGAACTCAGGTATGGAGCATTAAACAATTAAATCACTAAAGACTATATTTAGCCAGGTAACAGACATGTATTCACGTTGCGACTCCTCTATCTCGTAGAATAAGATAGATAGATAGATAGATAGATAGATAGATAGATAGATAGATAGATAGAACAGATTGTGATATATAGATTTCCGAGTTGTTATCCATTACACCACCCGCATATCCAAGCTCCGGGTATTCCGAAACGGTCACCCATCTAGATACTGACCAGTTTGGGCGTTACTTAACTTCGATGGTCATACAAGACATGTGTTTCAACGTGATATGGCTGTAAGCCAGATAGATAGATAGATAGATAGATAGATAGATAGATAGATGGGAATAGACTGATATAGATAGATAGTGTAATGGGAAAAGTACGCAGGTGTAGGCTTTAAGAAAGCTTTATTCAATTGAGAATACATGGTTCGCGGATAGTGTCCTTTTATAGTCCCAGTAAACATAAATAGCTCTCTTAAAGAGGTGAGTAACAAAACAAGAGAAAACCACTCTTGATTATTCATGATAGATAGATAGATAGATAGATGTGAACAGACTGAGATAGATAGATGTTGCAAGCAGATAGGGAATAGATTAAAGTGGGCTGCTGACAAATTCCCTACGTATAATGAAAATTCCTATATTTGTTTTTCTTCGTAATTTTATTAGTGTTTCACTTTTTTTTATATAAAATAAATTCCACACTATCAACGAATTCCCTCTTAATTTTCTTGCACTAGAGAAATTCCCCTCACAGATATATTCTCGTTTCGGTCGGGGAGCGCGGTATACAAACGCAATATGAAAGCTTAATTGTTGCATCAATAACTTTCTTTATGTTGTGTATAGTTTTCTAGCCACAAAAAAAATGTCTGTGTCCAAAAGTGCAGTCGACATTATCCGCTAGTATCGCAGTAAAATTAGTTTTAACGAAACAAAAAAAGAAAAATCTTTAAAGCGATAAATTAAAATGATGTTTCGCGATCATTAATATAAATTCTTTTTTTTTTTGTTTGTTTGTTTGTTTGTTGTATTTTTGGTTTTTTTTTTTCGTTTTTTTTGTTTTGTTTTTTGTTGTTGTTGTTTTGGGGTTTTTTTGTCTTCTTAAAAGCTCACAGCCTCTTATCGGTAACCCTTGAAACGAGACACTGTTTGGTGATCGGAATTTTGTTGTGATTTTGGAATGCTAGCAAAGATATCGTAGAATATACATTTAAAAGTACTGACATACTTTGAAATTTTTCAAGCAGTATGGGTGGACTATCATTGTGGTTTCGTCTGTGTGTTGTTTGATTTATTGAAATTGTCATCTTTGATAATGGCTAATGTAAGCCGAAAGCTTAGATTGGATTTAAACATGTATCAATATGGTGTTTTCCTTTCGTCTTTCAATGATAATGTGATTAAGCTTATCAGACAATATGAAAGGAACTTACTTAAAATTAATACAAAAGTTGTCTATATTATTTAATGAAACATGCATTAATATATATATATATATATATATATATATATATATATATATATATATATATTGAACAATAAAAAAATATTAAAAATTCAAAAATTAATTAATATTTATGTTTGAGCCTTTTATATGATATTTTACACTGCCCTGGACATTGAATTCTACCTGGATTCTATCCTCTTATATATATATATATATATATATATATATATATATATATATATATATATATATATGTGTGTGTGTGTGTGTGTACGCTCCGGCCTTCTTCAGGTGGTTGAAATGTCGAACTGAACCCTTTATTTCGCTCGCTGGTGCAGACTGTTCCAGTTCCACGTGTCATGTCAAATGGATATCAGTTATCTCCTGTTAATTCCCCTGTCCAAGTTCTCCACTGCCTTAACCAGGTATTGAACTCACAACTCTTTGGGTTCTATCACTGGAACTAAGCACCGCCTTTATCCACTGTGCCATCTGCCCTTAGTTCGGCATTCCAACAACCTGAAGAAGGCCGGAGCGTAAAACAGCCGAAATGTTGTGATAAATATGGCAACAAAGATGAGGACAATAGTCCGAATAATGTAAATAGTGTCCATGATACCTCATCTCAGAAATATAGACAGATACTGAAGAAGACCGGAGCGTACAACGGCCGAAACGTTGTGATAAATATGGTAGTAAAGATGAGGACAATAGTCCGAATAATGTAAATAGTGTACATAATACCTCATCTCAGAAATAGAGATAGATTATATTATATTCTGAAAGCGAAAGAGCTCCTCAAATCGAACATTTTCCGATGGATACACGCCAAACCTAGTGTTTGGCGCCATACATTACCCGATGCGCCCGGCGTCTCGAAATTTGCATCTGCTACATTCAACCATGTCTTCTAGGTACCTCAAAAAGTATAACAAAAATAGACCGTGATAGCTAAGGTTTAAAATGAATTTAAAAAAATGATAAATCTTTCTTAAAGCTTTTATTTTAGTTTTAATGCCAAGCTAGATTTAATTTAATATTTAGAATAAGCAAAATACTTTAGTGTATTTCAAAAACTAATATGACACTAATTTAAATTGACTAGAAGTTTTTTGTTTTTTTTTTTCTTTTGCTAAAACTATTGATTATAACCTTTTTATTCATCTTTCATTACAATGTAATTTTCTTTATTAAAATATCTTCCGAAAATGAAATTTAATTTTCTGGAGCTTTATTTGAGAAATATTTGCTGTTGTATTCGAAAGGAGTGAACAGTCGCCATGTTTAAATTTTCGTATAAAAATTTACTTACTAGTATATGTTTATTGATGACAAGCACATCTGTGATCATTATGATTTATCCAGCTATACATTTAGAGATTCTTGATAAAATCCAGAGAATAATCCGCAATATTAATTGTCCTGACCTGGCATCTTAGCTTCAGTCATTTCCCCACTTCCATAACGTATGTCTTCGCTTAACTTTTTATTCGTCTTTCATTACAATGTAATTTTCTTTATTAAAATATCTTCCGAAAATGAAATTTACTTTTATTTGGGAAATATTAGCTAATTTAAATTATAATTAATATGATTTGAAACAACTATTATTTACTTTAAAATATCAAAAAAGGGAAAGTAGCTGTTTATTTAAGGGGTTCGCGGGTTTGACAGCTTGATATTTATCTAATGTTGTGCCATGGGGGCTTTCGGAGTTAAAAAAAGTAATTGAGTTAACGTGAACGTTTTCTATATATAATTTTTAAGTATTCATTAATTTTAAAGAATTAAGAAAAAATTATCCGTAATCTACTGTTTACTTGAATTTTAAATATTTTTGGCGGTAAATTTGCTGTGGTTATCACTCTGATATTTTAATAATGTCGCGTATGGTTTGCTGTATAATAGAAAATGAGTATGTTTATACATATATATTTTTTTTAATTCTTTTAAAAATATTGGTACGTGATGATGTGTACTAAGCTTTTCAATTTATGATGAGTAAATGTAATTTTTACTTAATAAAAATATCACCTAACCATTACAAAAAAATTTAAAAATTTAAAAACCCATTACAGAAACTTAAAAGATTTAAAACATTATAAATTATTCTAATTAAAATTTTAAAAAAAGAAAACAATTCTTGTAAAAATTCATTTTTATCGAAATTATTTTAAGACAATAGTGTCCATAATATATCGTATTCATAATTACAAAAGGTTTTCTAATTAAATAGTGTTTTAGTTTGATCGCATTTTTTTACGATTCAGAGCAGATTTTCGGTAAATGAGCTACTATTTGAGGAAAAAAAAGTGATGATTTACATTCTCCAAGGAGGCCTGCTTTTAACTAATATAAATATAAAGAGGAACACAATATGGACTGAACCTACGCTACACAAGTGTTTCTTAAAGCTCCAGTTAGTCAGATGCGGAATTTTTTTTTTTTGTTATTAGTTGACATTGAAAGCGTGAAAATATTTCAACGTAATGCAGATTCCTCTATGAGACGAGACGATTCTAAAAGAACTGAAAGTCCTAGCAGGATGTATTATCGGCGAAGATAATCTTAATATGATACGATACTAATGACGTTGTATTAGGAGTAGACTATGTGAAAAAAAAAACTATTAGGCAAGATAGTAATTGAGATCAAGAAAAATATGTAAAGATGTAGTGTAGCTGTGGCAATCATGAAATAAGGACAGGATTTAATTCTGTTTGACCATGGAATGAGTATTGTGGCCAGAAAGATAGGCACTATAGTGGAAACTGCTCGTTTTTTTTTGTTTTTTTGTTTTGTTATTTTTTTTATTTTTTTTTTTTTTGTAACAACATTATCAAGGGTAAAATTCCAACCAGATATCAGCGGTATGTGGAAATTACGGTCACCCAAAGTCGTTGCGAAAGCAGCAGTTCAGGTAACAGAGAATAATGATAAGTATCCAACAAATGAGGGACATTAAACCAAATCACATCACAATTCACTGGTCGGGCTTCACACCACAACATTGTACACTATAAAATTCATTATTACTGTAAACGATATATTTAGTTGGTACACCTGCTTGATTCGAACTCCTGTTTCTTTTTCAACAGCGAATAGTTAGTAAGACGCACGTGTCTTAATTGTAGTCCCCCTTTTATGGAAGAAAAAAAATAGAGAATAAGTTGCTATCCGGGGGCACATCAGGAATAGCGGTTGTGTTCCTGTCCGGGTGGGGGCACATTATTTCATAGGACCTCTCCATATCTAGGTCGATTGACATTATCTTCACTGCTCACAAAACAAAAACTTCAAATACGTTTGACTAAATAGTTCACAATAATAAAAATAATGTCCGATTAAAAAAATCCATCAACAGCTTAAAAATTACTTTACGTTCTGTGTACGACAATAAAGTTAGCAGGTATAGATTTTGAAATGTTCCAACGAGTGATATGCTTTTCTTAAATTGGGTAATTGTGCCATGCTTTATCATGGGTTCGGGGCACATTTCCTTTGGTAGAACTTCTCGGTCTCTAGGCCGGCAGACATTAATTTTACGGTTAACAAAGAAAGAGATGTCTACTCAAACATACGTACACACTATAAAATGTATTAAAATCCAGAGACGGATATGCAATATTATAGGTCCAAATCTGGCATCTCGTTTACAGTCATTTTCTTACAGACGTCATGTGGCTTCCCTCTGGCTTTTCTACAAATATTTTCATGACAACTGCTCTGACGAGCTACTTTCACTGGTACCCCAGCTTCATGAATTTAAGCGTTCTACTAGGTTGGCATATCGGTCCCACCCTTTCACTGACGAAACAGTTAAATATAACCGCCTCTTCTACTCCAACAGCTTCTACTCTCGCACTTCCCGACAGTGGAACTCCCTTCCTCTTACTTGCTTCCCTGAGAGCTATAATCTTCAAATATTCAAATGTAATGTCAATCGACATCTTCTGATTCCTTGATCCCGATCCCCGTCTTTCTCTATATCCATTCCTCAAACACCCCTCTTTCTTCTTGCTCTCACTTTCCGTAACCCCTTGCGTGCTATTAGCACTCCCGCCTTGCTTGGGGTGAAATTCTTTAAAAAAAAATTTCGTATTCATCGACTGTGCCAGATAATATTGCCACTGGAAAGCGCGTGTAACAGGGAGCTGGTCCCATCAACACTGGGCTTGCTTTCAGATACTCGACTGATCATCCCCGCCGTACTCACCAGATTTAAACCACATAAAATATGTATGGCAAAGATTATAGTCTTTACTAAATCCCCTAAAGCTACTCCCTTGTGCAAATTAATTGAAACAACTTATTTATTTTCCTTTCTTTCAC
>CAHIKZ030005477.1:217500-295000 GCA_903632075.3 Acanthosepion pharaonis
AGATCTGGCCAAATTATAGATGTCTCTTCTTTGAACCAGTGCCAAGCCCGTTTCCAGAACTGCTACTGAGAAAACAGGGATGCCTTTGCCAAAAGAACGTACACTGAACGGGAACCAAAGGCTATCATTATTTAATAGCCACAGTAGCTGTGGATTTGGGTTGGGTACTCGCTTCAGGGCCCCTACTAAAAGGAAAAAGCAAAGAATAGGTTGGATGCTGGTAATGCGTTTTAAGGGCCTGTGCATTTGCCAAACTTTGGTCTACTTTATGAAGGGGTAATTTTTATGCCCGTTGTATGAAACTATATGTGATTGATCTTGTGTATTTAGCTAGCTAGATTCGTACTCAGGTTTAAAATATTCCGCTCGCGAAAAATAAGTTTTTAAGTACACATGCCTCCGCTCCCAGACAGAGAATTCACTGTTAATATGATGTACATTATTTAGACTTTGCTTTGTCATCAGCCGATATTGCTCAGTTGCGAGTAATTCAGAGAAAGAGAAGTTACTGCCATTGATGGCCGTTTCGATTTCAGCATCGTCGAATGGTATTTCGTGAGGAAAGACGATTTGGGGGCGTCTAGTGTAATGATGTACAAGCTGGACTTTCATAAAATTACTACTCTGAGTCCTTCCTAAATCTGGCTTTACGCCAGGCGATGTTAAAATAAGCAATTACCACTCAGGGACAATTTTCTGTTAACACAAGATATTCGGTCTCATACTTCTTCTGTTACGTGTCGAGGATATAGGCGATCATGACCCTCCACAATCTCCTATCTTGTATAAATCTTAGCTGTTTTTTTTCTCTTCACTAAGGCCTACCCATCGTTCCGAAATACATTCGTATACTCACGTCAGATTTTTTTACAATTCTTCTCGCTAGAATTTATCTTAAATGTTTATAAGTCGACCATTCGTCCTCGTTTTCAATATGGCTACCACATCTGCTATTCCTGCTATTTATTTAGAGATACTTGATAAAATCCTAAGAAGAATCTGCAATGTTGTTTGGGCATCAGTCTCTTCCCAATCGCCGTAACGTAGTTCTCTGTGCCTGTTCTATAAATACTTTCATGGTAATTGATCTGATGAACAGTACCCAGACTTTATGAATTTAAGGACAGTACTCGATTGGCGGCAAGGTCTCATCATTTTACAGGTGAAATGGTTAGATGCAGCCGTAAGTTCCTTGCTAATAGTTTCTTCTATCGCACTTCTTGCTTGTGGAACTATCTTCCGGATTCTTACTTCCCAGTCAACTTTGATGTCAATCGTTATTTTCTGTTTTCTTAATTTCTGTTATTTTATTCTTCATTCGCCTTAATTATGTTTTCTTACATTCTTTGCTTGGGGTGAAAGGATTATACACACACACACACACACACACACACACATATATATATATATATATATATATATATATATATATATATATATATATATATATATATGTAGATAGATAGATAGATTACATAGATTACATAGAATAAAAATCCAAAGTTACCTCAGTCGAATAGCTATTTCGACCCACAAGACTACCTTGTAGGCTTTGTCAGCTCTGAGTTGACAAGGCTTACAAGGAAGTCTTGTTGATTGAAACAGCTATTCGAATTTTTTTCCTATATACTTTATATGCTCTGTTATAATAAATATATTGTGGATCACTTTTAATATTTTATATTATTAGGATTCACTTAGATTATTTATCAACGGATTATTACTTACCTACCTCTCTCTCTCTCTCTCTCTCTATATATATATATATATATATATATATATACATACATTACAGTCTCAAATGTGAAAGTCGGGGATCGTTTTTCCATCATTATGAAGTAATAAACTGCCCCCTCGCCAGAGTTGATATAATTATTGGGAAAAGCATATGTGAAAGAGAGATTATGATGTGTAACTTTCCTCTATGACTTAGGCTTTATGAATTTAAGCGCAGTACTAGATTGGCGGTAAGGTCTCATCATTTTACAGTGAAACTCTCTTCCGGCATCTTGCTTCTCAGTCAACTTTGATCTTCAAAAATTTAAATGCAATATCAATCGTTATCTTTTGTTTTCTTAATTTCTGTTCTTTTATTGTCCCTTCTCCTTACTATTTTTTTTTTTTTTTCGCATTCTTTCACAGTTAGTAAACTTTGCGGCTACGTGGCTTTATTGCTTGGCTTCGGTTGAAATGATTAAAAAAAGGTAAGTGACTCACTGCCTTCCCTTATGTCTCTTGTCCTAAAAATGCCCCGTGAGGGTTACGTTTTCCAAGCCCTCTATCCTCATTATGTGTCCAAGGAATTCCAGCTGTCTTCTCCTGATTGTGAGCGTAGTTCCCCTCTGAAAGTTCTCCACTGCCTTAACGGATAAAGGCGTCAGTTAGATCCAGTGACAGGACCCGAAGAGTGTGAGATCAATACCCGGTTAAGGCAGAACTTGGAGAGGGGACTTAACAGGAGTAACTGATAACTGACATCTCTTAAACATGGCACGTGGAACTAGAACAGTCTACCCCAGTGATCGAAATAAAGGATTCAGTTCGACATTCCAACCACCTGAAGACGGCCGAAACGTTGTAATAAATATGGCAACAAAGATGAGTAATAATGTAAATAGTGTACATAATACCTCATATCAGAAATATAGACAGATACTGAATAAACTTACTCTTTAGTATTTTTTGTGCAATTATGGTAAAAAAAATCTCTTAAAATGAAATGTCAGTGTTATTTTCAGTTTTGCGAAATTTAGACGACAATTTATCCATTATACCCTATATATATATAATTTAGCCATTAACAGCAGTTGTCCATGTGTAACGAGTTTTCAAAATGGAAGTTTGTCTATTATTGATGATCCAAAGGTCTATTGTTCTTTTCATGTTTTTTTCAAAAGGAATGCATCAGCGTGCCGACAATTCGAAATAATTTTATTCGTTTTGTTTATTAAATTATTCACGTTCTTAAATTTGATATGTGTATCCCTCTTATATACACAAGAAAAATAATATGTATATATATATATATATATATATATATATATATATATATATATATATAAATTAAATATATATATATAAATTAAATATATATATATATATAAATTAAAATATATATATATATATAAATTAAAATATATATATATATATATATACAGCGTGGCCTCAAAAATTGATATCATTGTAAACGCAATTATCTTGCAGACTACTAAGTTTAGCTCAATGAAATGGAACAGTTTAGGTGTTAAACATCATAAATTTATTATGGGACCGATTTCATAAGTTTTCAATTTGTGCATCGCCTGTGACACGGCACACGTCAGGTCGGTAGTTAAGTTCTTGCCAAATACGCCTGATGTTGAGGATGTTCTATTAGATCCTTTAGACTTCCTCTTTAAATTTTTGGAACCAAGTCAAAATTTGTTTGCTAATTGGTGAAGTGTTTCCAAATTTTACATTGAAGGCACGCTGCACAGTCTTGGGTGACTGTATGCGAGCATATTCCAAGATTCAAAATGACTTCTCTTTGGGAGTGAACAACTTGGCTCAACCTGAAAACAGAACAAAATTCAAACATTAAATATACAACCTTGATCTGTTTGTAAACATTCTGTAAAAATTTGAAATTATTTCAACTGCAATTGCTATATTATTGGCATAGGATGTTTGTGTGGCGCGCAAAACTATATTGGCTACAACCTGGTGTTCTACATTGTTCGTTAGTGTTCTGATTATCATAAAAATGAATGTACATATTGTTGTTGCAGGTGTTCATACACGTATTGATGATTTCATACAAACTTTAATATATTGTTTTCTGGGCTGAAAGACATTTTATTTAATCTGGGTTGTTTATTTTGTATAATGACAGCTTCTATAATTTTGAGTTTTTCTTTGTATATAGCGCTGTATATTTTTTTGGCGTTTCCACTATTATTTGGCTTATGATTTTCGTCGTTTGTCCGTGATGTGCTCGTCAATATGTATACGAATTGCACTAAGTTTCGAGAGGTGACAAGGCAGTCTACGAGAGAGTGTCATGCATGTATGGCTTATGCAAGAATTCAAAGGTTTTTATTATCGGAAATGCAATGCAAAACACACGCGCGTGCGCACACACACAAACATATATATATATATATATATATATATATATATATATATATATATATATATATATATATAAATTCTCTGTTCTCGTACTGACTAGGAACCCTTTACATTGGCTTTTTTGCCAGTATATTTTTTCACACTTTTTTTTAATAAATATGAATTTAGCCGTGGTTCGTTTTTTCTCCTCCTTGTATCAGTTTCTCTTCTTTTCTCGCAGTACGAATTGCTATTCTATCAAGTTAATAGTTACCAATGTATTCTTCTGACGAATTTTGGGTTGAAAAGGGTCCTTAAAAACGAATGGTTTCCTGCGTTTTCTTACATATAAGAGAAATTCAAAAATCCCCTATTTGTTCAGAAAGTGTTGCATTGAGCGGAAAAGGCCGTAATCTGATGGGCACAGTCAGGACTGTAGGTTGGATGTGGCAAAACCTCAACGCCGTCCAGCTCTTCAAACTTGTCTTTGGTCTTCCTGGCGGTGTGTGGCTTGGCATTGTCCTGCTGCATCAAAGCGCGCTTTCGGTTGATCAGAGCCGGGTACTTTTGCTTCAACTTTTCGTAGACCCGCTCCAGTTGCTGACAGTAAAGTTCGGCACTGATGGCACGACCATTCGGAACCAACTCAAAATGCACGATTCCTTCAAAGTTCCACCAAACGCACAACATGACTTTCTTGCCGAATCGATCTTGTTTTGGAACCGACGGTGTCTCTTGCCCTTTCTGAACCCAAAGCTTGTCTCGATTGGGCTGGATTGTGTTGCATAAAAATTCAATTTTTTGCAAGTGTTTACGAACTTTTGGGACAACCTAATAGTTATTTCACCCCACAAGTAGTACCTTGCAGAAGAGAGAAAGATGAAAAAGTAAAAGAAATAGAAAAAGAAATAGAAAAAGAAAAAACGGAAAGGGAGAAAAATTATTATAACTGAGGACGAAGCAAAAAAGCTTAAACACAGTTTCATGGTGGTAGAGGGAGGGAGTGTTAAAATAACCTTGACCTATATTTTGAAATATTAACATCTAGATTCTATAAGGAAAATTATTTAAAGAAAAATCAAAATTTAAAAATTGGAGAAGTTTTGTATAATTAGATTTATTTTGTTATAATAAATACATAAATACACTGAGCTCTCTTTGTGGATCACTTTTAATATCTTATATTATTAGGATTAACTAGGATTATTTACCTACGGATTTTTCCATATATAATCAATATATATTCAAACATTCATTGCTGATAATAATTTTTTACCAAACTGTATTGCTGGTAATAAAACCTATTTTTACACATTCTGACCTGAGTTTGGTGGGTAAATATTTACCCATATCTGGGACCTTGACAGTTGTTACCACACCCGGATCAGGGTGGACCTGGGAACACCAGCAATTAAGAGGTTGTCCACGCTCCCCAAAACCTCCTGATCGTCATATCCAGGAAGGTACATCAACTGATGCATCACATTCGTGCTCTAAAGGACGAAACGCATTTTCCCATTTTGATATATATATATATATATATATATATATATATATATATATATATATATATATAAAAAAGTGAACATAGAAGTCAACATTTAGAAGCGACAGTCTGTTTTATGCTAGATGCAATCGTCAGGCCACGACGATTGTTATTTTTTTCTCGGCTATTATATATATATATATATATATATATATATATATATATACGGGTCAAAATAAATAAGAACAAGCAAAATAATTTAATCCAAATAAATAAATAAACAAATAAACGACTTCCGGTAAAATAACCGCTAAAATAAACTACCCACAATGCACCACTGACCCGTATATATATAAATAGCCGAGAAAAATAACACCACTCGTGACCTGACGATTGCCTCTAGCATGAAACAGACTGTTGCCTCGAAGTGTTGACTTCTATGTTCACTTTTACATTTAAACGCGCTGTATCTCTGATATTGAGCACTTTATCGTATAAATATAGCACATCTTAAGATAATATATATATATATATATATATATATATATTGATGTATGTTTCATTAAATAATATAGACAAGTTCTGTCTATTTATTTTAAGTATGTTCCTTTCATATTGTTTGATAAGATTAATAACATTATCATTGAAAGACGAAAGGAAATCACCATATTGATACGTTTTAATACTATATAAGCTTTCGGCTTACATAATCCATTATCAAAGATGACAATTGCATTTCAATATATCAAACAATGCACGGATGAAACAATAATGATAGAAAAAACTTGTAAATATTATTTAATGAAACATGCATCAATGCAAAATATATATATATATATATATATATATATATATATATATATATATATATATATATATATACGTGGGGGTGTTTGTGAAGTGAGAAAGATAGTGAATCCTTGGGTGACGTAATTGTTAACGGTTTGGAAATGAGAATATACGAAAAAGGTTCAAGTTTAATCTAAAGCCATTTTTTCTCACTGACAGTAAGTATCTGTTTCTTCTAACAGTCTTTTCAATCGATAGAACTTTTGAGAAAATTTGTCTTGTTTTTGGAATGCGTCGAACTTTGACAGACAAGAGAATGAACACTTGAGCAAACCTCTCTCCCATCAGGAGAAGGGATAACCAAAAGATATTACCCCCTGTTTACAATATTTTTCGACAACAGGAATCAGAACGCGTTGCTTTAAGTATATTCCAGTCAAGTATGAACCCGTGCGAATTTGGACAGGAACCGGGGGAAAGTCATGTTCGAAATGTCAGGCGGAGTTGAAACCAAACGGAACCGTCTCAAGTTACCAATGAATAGGTCAGAAGTTCTTTGAAACCATCCACAAATAATACAGCAGTCTATAATCTCCCCACTTACGAGATTCCGGCCAATCTACACAGGCAAATATTCGCCAGCTTCTTGCATATTCTATTCTTCGAAGCTGTGTATTTGTGAGAAGATCTGCGCCACACCCATTGACGAACCCACCCATTTACAAAGACACACATACTCATGAGAATAAAAGTATTTCAGCTAATATATTTAATTCTGTCTCTATAAAGTACTGATAATATATATATACTATAAATATGATATATTATATATATATATATATATATATTATATATATATATATATATATATTATATTTATGATATATCATATATCTAAATATTATATATATCATATATATATATATTTATATATATATATATATATATATATTATATATATATATAATATATATACATTATATATGATAATATTAAAATATATATATATATATATATATATATATATATATATATATATATATATATATATATATGATAAATTATAAATGTACATATGATATATTAAAAATATATGGTGAATATATTATATATATATGATATATATGTATATTATATAAATGATATATACGTATATACATATGTATGATATATATATTATATATATATTATAAATATATGATATATTAAAATATGTATTATATATATCATATATATATGATATATTATATATATTTAATGTATGAGATATTAATATATAAATTATATCTATATGATATATATTATATATTATTTGCATATGATATGTATGTATGTATGTATGTATATATCAGATTATATGTATGTTTGTATATAAAAGATTCATATCTATATTTTCAATATATATATATATATATATATATATATATATATATATATATATATATATAGAGAGAGAGAGAGAGAGAGGGGAGGGAGGGGATAGATAGATAGATAGATAGATAGATAGATAGATAGATAGATAGATAGATAGATAGATAGACTTTTTGTTTTAAATCAATTCACCCCTAGCAGGGCAGTATGCGGAAGGTTACAAATAGTGAAAATGACAGAAAAGTTTTTGTATAGAGGTGATTCTTGAAAGGATAAAAGATGGAAGCTGTTCAAGAACAGAGAAGATGGTGATTGACATTGCATTTAAATTTTTGAAGATTGTAATTATCAGGGAAGCAAGGAAACGGAAGATGTCCCACAGACGGGTAGACTGTTGGAGTAGAAGTGGCGATTACATTTAACTAATTCATCAGTAAATGTGTAGAACCTAGATGCCAATTTAGTAGCACGCTTATGTTAATGTTATCGGGGCGCCAGGGGGAAAAAAGCTATTCAGAGCAGTTGCCATGAAAATATTTGTAGAAAAGACAAAGGGAAGCCACGTCACGTCGATTACATTACAAATCCTTCTTTGGATTTTGTCAAGAATCTCGAGATGAATAGCAGACGCGCCAGACCAGTTTTGACAGCAGTATTCAATGCATGGACAAATGGTAGATTTGTAAATGTGCAAGTGCGATATATATATATTGCATATATATATATATATATATATATATATATATATATATATATATATATATATATATATATCGTCCCAAGCAAGGCGGTTGTATCACTAGTACGCATGGGTTGCAGAAGGTTCAAACAACAGAAGATGGCGATTGACATAGCATTTAAATTTTTGAAGATTGTAGTTATCAGTGAAGCAAGTAAGATGGGGCGTTACTACCGGGGAGTGCAAGAAAAGAAGCTGTTGGAGTAGAAGTGGCGGTTACATTTAACTATTTCAACAGTAAAAGGGGGTGGGACCTACATGCCAATCTAGTAGCATCCTTAAATTCATGTATCGGGGCACCAGGGAGAAAGGTTGCCAGAACAGTTGCCATGTAAATATTTGTAGAAAAGACAGAGGGGAGCCACGCCACGTCAGGGAGAATGTGACTGAAGTTGTGTTTCCAAGTCAAGATGGATTACATTATAAATCCTTCTTTGGATTTTGTCAAGTGCCTCGAGATGAATAGCAGGAGCACCAAACCAAATATGGCTGCAGTATTCAATGCACGGATGGGTGGTAGATTTGTAAATGTACAAGATGGGCTCTGACGAGAAGGATAGATAGATAGATAGATAGATAGATAGATAGATATGGACAGACTGAGATAGATAGATAGATAGATAGATAGATAGATGATAGATAGATAGATAGAAGCAGACTAAGATAGATAGAAGCAGACTGAGATAGATAGACAGATAGATAGATATGGACAGACTGAGACATATATATATCTATATATATATATATATATATATATATATAGAGAGATAGATAGATAGATAGATAGATAGATAGATAGATAGATAGAAGCAGACTGAGATAGATAGATAGATAGATAGATAGATAGATAGATGAATAGATGAACATATATATATATATATATATATATATATATATATATATATATATATATATATATATATAAAACTTGTGCGCTAATTGAAGCAACCGCTTTAGATTCCTTTCTTTCACCATACGGTCAGTTTTAGACCCACTGGTGTGACATTGTATAATCGATTTCTATTTTTTCCTCTGATTAGGTTACTTGCAGTGTTGTACAGTAATATGACACTATTTTCAGCGTGTATGATGAAATTTGTTTGGCCTTGAAAAATACAGCGTCATCCATGATTGCATCAGATTTTTATCAGCTCCAGGCATTATTGTCTCGACTTTCGATTTTGTTGTCCAGCGGTCATTGTCTGCGATGGACATTGCTCCAAGATAGCGTACGAAAATTGTAACGCTGCACGAACACACCATACCAGTGATCAAATCAAAATGTTATAGACTGATACGGAAACTCTCCTGATTTAAATTCAATCGAGAATCTGTGGTCAAATCTGCAAGGAACAACTTCGTGGAATGGATATACGGAGTGCTAACATGTGCACTGGGTCATGTTTCATTGAAAAAATACGAAGAAAAAGTAAATAATAATGGAATTATTCGTTTTGTATCAATTAATTTGCACAAGGGTGTACAAGTAGAGAAGACATGCTGACCAGGAAAATCGGCGCTCATGTTCCAGCATTACTTAAATTAACTGGTCCTACCGTAAAAAAAAAGAAAACAGTTTTTACAGAAGGACTAATGTTTGCGTACCAGACCTTCTTCAAGCCGCACTTGTTAGAATCGAAAAATATTGATTTTTGTTTTAATAACTTTCGAAGGACAGTCCTGTTCGTAATATAAATACAGTGTAAGGTAGATTGTCTTTGTTTTCATCGCTGTAACATTTCAATATCAAAAAGGAATCTGATAACGGTTTTTCGAACATTTTTCGAGGGAAAAAACTTCTTTAAATATGAAATCGAAAAAATCGCTGGGCTGCGATTGTTGAATATAAAAATGATTCCATTTGTGATAAATAATATTTAAATAAATTTAACATAGATTTGATTTTACATCCGCTCTGCTAAAACGTTATTGCGTTCCGATCACAGTATTCCTTAGAGAAATAAAACAGATATCAAAGACATATTACCAAAAAAGTGGTTAGCATTGGCGGTAAAGCACACTAGATCCAAGGATGGCTTCCACAAGAAAGAGGAACACAGGTTAGATCCCTGTCGAAGAAGGCATTTTTGTTACTAAAATCGTGCAGGCCGACAGACGTAATACACACTGTTTAATAAATTAAAAAGGAGAGGTCTATTTGAAATACGAAATATTCGCTATAATTACGTTTGAAGTAATAAATACAAACACAAGCACACACACTCATACACACACACAGATGCACACACACACAAACACATATATATATATATATATATATATATATATATATATATATATATATATATATATATATTTGTGTTGACAGAAATCGTTGTCTTTCTTTAGATAGATAGATAGATAGATAAAACAGTAATGATAGTCTGTTTTTGTTTACATGGAAGATTTCCAAGTAACGACAAACCCGTGCATACGAAACGCTGGAAGCGAAAATCGCTCGCAGCTCATGACGTCACACATGAACCATATCGTCTGATAAGCTTAATAACATTATCATTAAAAGAAGAAAGGAAATCACAATATTGATACATATTTTTTAATCCTATCTATTTTTTAATTCCAGTGTCTCGAATGCACGAGTTTGTCGTAACTTGGAAATCTTCCATGTAAACAAAAGCAAACTATTTATATAAATAATATATATATATACACACACATATATATATATATAGATAGAGAGATAGATAGATAGATAGATAGATAGATAGATAGATAGATAAGAAAGTAAGGTTTTCTTGGTGCTACTTTGACTTGTTATCTACAAGGAAAAATATGTACACCGTACAAATATTATTTCGTAATGATATCCCCAAAGTGTAACAGGTACAGCATTATATAAGATTTTCTTTGTAGATAACAAGCCGAAGTAGCACCATGTTTTGTTATGTAGATATTATTCCAAATTAAAATTTATACGGTGTAGATATTTACATTATGTGCATTCCGTTTATCACTAGAATATAAACAAAAGAATAGATTTTAATTATATTTTCTTTATGTTATATATATATATATATATATATATATATGTTTTGCCATGTAGATATCATTCTAAAATAAAATTTCTACGGTGTAAATATTTCTCCCTTGCAGTTAACAAGCCAAAGTAGATATTTTTCTCCTTGTAGATAAGAAACCAAAGTAGGATCATTTTATTTATATGTTTCATACGGGTAAGAAAAAAAGTTGAAAATGAAAGTGGATTCTTTAAGAATATTTATTTATCCGAACATTACCGGTTTCACAGTTCCATGATTTTCATGTTAAATTGTGATAGAGAGATGTGTGGCTATGCAGTGATATGTCTCGTATCTGCATCTGGATATATATATATATATATATATATATATATATATATATATATATATAATGGACTCTCCCGTTGGTTTCGACGTATGAGGATCTGACAACTTATTCTCAGGTGCCACTTAAGACCCGCTATTGATTTACAAAGGAGGCCGCATATGGAGGACTTTGGGATGAGATCACTGTTAGATTGGCTGACCTTTTCGATCTTGCTCTCGCTTCTTGAAGACGATTCAGACAAGCTGATTGAAAACTGTTGAGTCCACTAAAACACGTTGATTTCCATTCTACCCGCTCCAAGGCTAAGCGCTCAAGGGTGTTATGAGGTATACTGACAACTCATACACATACACATATATATATATATATATGTGTTTTTGATTTTTTCCAAGACAAAATTGTTGTGTTCATCTGAATGTTGATTTTTTTTAATTATGAAGTGAAAAATGCTAATATTATGTACTGCACGATTTAAATTTCACGCTGTGAACGTCAGGGGAGGTAACTCAGTTTTGAAATGTCTATATGCTTTGTTTTAAGAAAAAATACATATAAAAAATACACATATACATGTTTAATACGGCATATATGTATACTCATGTTTTGTATATAAAATGTTTTCATATACATATTAATATAAAATTTATATGTTTGTATATAACAGGTTTGTATGGTTAAGTTATAGTTGAAA
This sequence comes from Acanthosepion pharaonis, assembly GCA_903632075.3. NCBI lineage: Eukaryota > Metazoa > Mollusca > Cephalopoda > Sepiida > Sepiidae > Acanthosepion > Acanthosepion pharaonis. Next base: position 229,993 of record CAHIKZ030005477.1, read on the forward strand.
TCTATCTCTTTGCGTTGTTTCCAATCCTGAGAAGGCGTTATTATATCACGGATATACTAATGCCTGTCATGGATCTTGGAGTGTACAGACGACCAAAACATTTCATCTCTCTTTCTAAACAACTTCTTATCGGATTACTTTGTAAATCAATATTTGAAATCATTGATTTTACTTAGTTTCGAACTCTGATTACTGGGGCCAATTTCAGATCTCTAACTATGGTACCGAACAAATAAGCAGCCCAATTTGAATGTTTCATTTCACCTAATGAAACGAGTATTTAATCTAATCTATATGCAAACCCGTCCGCAATGACTCAAAAAATAAAGAAATAAAATAAAATGCTTGAAAAAAATAAAGAAGAAAATCCTTCTTTGTTTTTCCCTACGGTAATACAACATAAATTGACAGCGCAAATATCATAGGCGCTCAGTACGAATACTCAGAGTAAATATGCCAGGCTCTGTTCAAATAGACGATGTAAATAACAGAATTAGACCATAAATATTCCTCGGAGAGATATCACGTGGCTAGAAGAACTATCATGTGACCAGCATAAATAGTCAGGTATTGCAAATATGAAATGAATAGTCACTCACAAAGACTGAGTCAGAATATAAATAGCTGTTCTGAATACTTCTTCAATATGTACCGTGTTCGTTCCCGACGTATATGATCATGGCTCTCCACAACTTCCAGTCTCTTTGAAGCTCTTAATAAACTTTGACTTTCTGTTATTTCTCCCAAGCACTCTTCCGCCACCCATTTACTCAAGCTGTTTATATGTCTTGTAACTATTTACATTATTTACATTGTTCGGGCCTTCTTCCGGATCTGTCTATATATCTGAGATGCTGTACTCTAACTATTTACACTACTACATTCTTCGGACTAGTATCCTCATCTTTATTGTAGTATTCACGACATTTCGCTCGTTGTAGTCTACGTCCTTCTTTTGGATCTGTCTATATTTCTGAGACGAGGCATTCTAACTATTCACACTATTTACATCGTACTGGGTGATCCTCATCTTTATTGTCATATTCACGACGTTTCGGCCGTTGTACACTCCGGCCTTCTTCCGGATTTGTCTATATTTCTGAGATGCTGTATTGTAACTATTTACCCTATTTACTTTGTTCGGGCTGTTTTCCTCATCTTTATTGTCAAATTCACGACGTTTCGGCCGTTGTACGCTCCGGTCTTCTTCCGGATCTGTGTATATTTCTGAGATGCGTTTTTGTAACTATTTACCCTATTTCCATTGTTCGGAGTATTACCTTCATCTTTATTGTAATATTCACGACATTTCGGTCGTTGTAGTCTACGGCCTTTCAGGATCTGTCTATATTTCTGAGAAGAGGTGTTGTAACTACACTATTCGGGCTGTTCTCATCTTGCCATATTCACGACGTTTTGTCCGTTGTACGCTCCGGTCTTCTTCAAGCGATATACGTTGAAATTTCGAACCGAACCGTTTATTTAGTCCACTGGGGCAGATTGTTCTAGTTCCGCTTGCCATACCTTTTCTGGATATCTCAGTTTTAGTTATTTCCCTTTAGTAACTAAACTCATCAAATTTCTGTCCACCTCTACTGTAGCCAGGTATTGAACTGAAAAATTGTTTTAACAGAAAACTTTTATCTGATAGTACCACTGGTTTCTCGATCAATGAATGCCGAATGTTTCCTTATAAGGAAACAGTTAATATTACCCTTACCTTGGCTCTCATAGTTTCTGATATTAATTGATTAAAGGTGTTAACATATATATCTTTTGTGACGGTTAGAGAAAAAATTGAGCCACAGCAAATATCCCATTCAATACTGCATATATTGACTTTTAAAGGATAAGTCAGCTAAGGCAACTTAGGAGTCACATAAAGACGCTTGGGAACACCCTCAATCCGAGACTGCCTAAGTGGACTGGGTTATCCTGAAAAATCTTTCTGACAAATCCATGCTGAGATTCGAACCCGGGTCTCGTTGTCAGAAGGCGAACGTTTTAACCATTCAGCCATGTATTGAGGTCTCATTCTCCCAATGATTACTAGAGCGTCTCTGGGCACTTAATTATATTATAAAAATCATTAATGTGTCGGACTAGAATTCTTGTCTTTATCGTTGTTATCGGTCAAAATGCGTTGATAAAAATACATCCGAATGATTCATCGAACAATGACAATGATTGATCACAAAACTCCAGACACATTCGAAATAAATTAAAAAAAAATAGACGAGAAGCAAGATGCAATAAAAATAATTTGTTGTTTTTTTTTAAAAAAAAAAAAACCATTACGAGGAAAATATTTGAAGGGAAGGGAACCATTTATCTAAAATTATTGATACTATTAACACAAACTTATTGTGAAAAATATTGATCACTCAAGATCAAAAGTAGATAGAGTTATCAGTAAAAGTATACATATTTTTTTTCATTTGTGCAAATATTACTGTCAAAAATTACTTGAACAAGTTGGACCCTTTTGTTTTGTTTTGTTTTGTTGGGTACACATCTCCCATGCATATATAAACAGTCGATTGATTGATTTGCTATATAAGGATTATCGACTTTTTGCCGGTTATATAAAACCAGAAAATAATTTTAGATTGTAAAAGTGTTTTGGAGATGATAATAATTTTTGCTGATAAAACTTGACCCATCGCCCATCCAATCTTACAGCACCTGTTATTCCAAAGCGGTCACCCATCTAAGTACTGACAAAGCTTGACGTTGCTTAACTTCGGTGGTCGTACGAGAACCGCTGTTTCAACGTCAGTGTAAGCCTTTTAAATAGTCGAACTCTCCAGAAGAAAAAAAAAAACAACGATCTTACAGTAGGACGTGTCATTCGTCGGAAAGTTTTCGGGTCGAAAATTAGCAAATCGGTAGGTTATGAAAAAGGGACCCAGTGATTTCAGAAGAATACTGGGAAGACCATGGACCGAACATGTGAGAAACGACGAAGTTTTAGAAAAAAAAAATGGGAACGAAAAAGACACTTATAATTTCTAAGACCCGTAATGAGGAAAGAGTGTTTGGAAAATCTGATACTCACAGCACAGATTAAAGGCAATAGCGACAGAGGAAAACAATGCATAGCATATCAAGCTTGAGTAATTGGATGGCAGAGCATGGTTTAGGAGATATAACTAAAAGGAAAAAAATATTAAGAGGTACAATGGAGAGGAAATTATGGCGAGCCATGATCACTAACGTCTTGAAGGGACGTGACATATAAAAGAAGAAGAGAATTGAGTAACAAGAACACCTGTTATCACATTACTTAACTTTTTACAGCAGAAATTTTAAAATCCTTAATGATTTAAAGAATTTTGTTGAAGAAGAGATATATTCGATCGTATTATGATAGACTGAAGTTTTGCTCTGATAAATATTGCTTGTCTGTTGACAAGACCCTTCAATATATCATACCTTAAAACTATGTTTTATTATATTTAGCTCCTGATAAACTGTAGAGTACTTTCGCTATAATTATAATCCATCATGAAAAGAGAAAAATTTCGCCTGGACTATTCCCTAAAAACTTATTCATCCCATCGCCATCCACATACAAGATAAAATTAAGAGAAAAAATAGAAAGCGTCATAAAAAAGAATTAAATGGAAAGCGCATTTCTTTTTAAACCAAGAGCCCATCACAAACACCAGCACTTAAAGAAAAATACGGCTTTAAAACCAAAAAATGACCCCACAAAGTAGACAACTTCGAGAAAGAAATAACTTAGAAACATAGAATTCCATAAGCAACAAAATGCCTTACAAAAATCTAGCATAAAATATAACTAAAATAATCAATTCAACAAACTTATTTATGGCAGCCGACAAAACTAGAAATTTATACGAACTAAGCTCCCTTAAATACAATAAATTACTCAAGGGCAAAATAACTAAAACATACAAAAAGTCACCAATAACAACAGAAGACAATATCAATAAGGAAGCTAAGACAACCGCTCAAAACTTAGACCAAGACGACCGCATGAATTGCATCGCAAAGGCACAAGCATTTATTGGACTAAAAGAACACCAGAATAATTCCTGAACAAAACCAACATGCAGACTCATAAACCCTGTCAAGGTAAAATAAGTCAAACAACACTAAAAAGAATTAATTCAGAGATAAAGAAGTAAATCAGTGAAAAAACACAAAAACAACAATAGACTGGTTCCACAACCTAAAAAATAAATATAATTGCCAATTTATACAGTTAGAGAGACCTTCGACTTGGTGTAAAGGTTAGGAGGTTTGTCTCACTGGAACAATTATGATTGAGTAGGGGAGTTAAATCCTCACTGGATGCTCCAAATTTTCAGTCTTTTGTCACATCAAAGCTATGCTTAGAAAATCGCTATACGGCTAGGTATAAAAAAAAATTCTACCCTTCTATGACAGAACCCATGCGAGATAAAACAAAAGCTAACAGGAAGAGAAACATCATATGGTTCAACCATCGGACGGCAAAAACGTAAAAACAAACGTAGGAAAATTATTCATCAATCTCATACACAAACACTTCACCGAAGCAAACACTCTCCACAAGATACTCAACAAAAACATAGTAAAAATCAGCTACAGGTGCACCGAGAACACGAAACAAATAATAAAAAACACAACAGAAAAACAATTAACAAACCACCTGAGCAAATTAAACCCAAGTGTAGCTGCAGAATAAAGAACGAATGTCACTTAAACGGCAATTGCTTGCAGAACAATATAATATGCCAAGCCACTATAAAATCAGCAGATAGGGAAGAAAAAATATATGTAGGAGTACCTGTGTCATGGTGCTACTTTTCTCATAGATGGCGTCCAGTTGACCTTACTATACTGTGCAGTCGACAAAATCAAAAACGCGAAATTAAAATATAAAATGGCGACAATCTACCTATCGTACCTTGTCTGTTATGTGCTGCATTTGATCTATCCTGAAAACAAGAGCCCACTAAAAACATTTCCATGGCCATCGACCATATCAAAACTCATTCGGCAGAAAACAGACATTTGGCGATAATTCCTGGAAAAGTGAGAATGAGCTTATATAATGACATTCTGTGGTGAACACCAAGAGAAAGAAATAGTAGCACTGTACATCCATTCCAAGCATTCAGCAAATATATGAAGATCTGAAGACCTCTCGATGGGAAACTGTCAAGAATGGATAGAAAAATGTCGTGATGATAGTACAATCGTACCTGCTTCAGTGATATATATATATATATATATATATATATATATATATATATATATATATATATATATATATATCATACCAACTGTTGGTGTAACAGTTGGTATGATGTTTGCTTGACAACCTAACTGTCAGGGTTTGAAATTCTCGGTAGTGGATGCGCACTGCTGATGAGTCCCAAATATAGGACGAAACGGCCGTCCAATGCTTTCTGCATTCTGTTGAGGTTTCTTTCAGACTCGATGAATTACTTAAATATAATTATCAAATCCTCCTGATAATTTCTATCATATATATATATATATATATATATATATATATATGATAGAAATTATCATATATATATATATATATATATCCATGATTCGAGACGAATTCAGTCCAGGGTTGAAGAAAAGATGCGCTGGTTGAAATAGGCTATACACAAATGAGTTAATTTTGCATTTTTTGCTGTTTAATATATATGCTCTTGTGGCGGACAAGAGACAGAACCTGGGACGAGCACAACTGGTCGCGACTTGCCTTGTCCCCGCCAAAAAAGAGCCCGTATTTGCTCAGCATGTAAAGCTACTGCAGTTGAAATGAGGGAGAAAAAAAGCACTTACCGCTCTGCCGTAATCCATCCTCGGCCAGATAACGTAAAAGAATGAGGGGGCACTGGCATTGCATTTTTATGCAATAAAGATGCAATGCATTATGGGACATGGACGCAATGAATTATGGAATCACATGAAGACGCAAGGGATTATGGGTATATGGACAACTATAAAAGCAACTACTTTTTTCCAAGTCGGGGAGTTCTTCGAGTGACGTTCACGGTTAGCGGCAAGAACAGGCAGTTAGTGTGATTTTAAGACAGAATTCAAGAAGGAATGACTCAAGGTTGAAATACCAGCTGGGAGAGCTTGAATTTACTCGCTGGTTACTGTTTTCTTTATTCGCCTCAGCTCTCTTATGATAAATTCACTGAGTTTTCTTTGTGAATCAGTTATAATATTTGATAATAATAGTATCCACCTGGATTATATATCAACAGATCTATTAACTGTGCTATATATATATATGTGTGTGTGTGTGTGTGTGTGTCTGTGTCTGTGTCTGTGTGTCTGTGTGTGTGCGTTTGCGTAAAAAATAAAAATATTACCAACAATGCATGTTTGTAGAAAAATAAAATAAAAAATTATTACCAGTAATATATTTGTGTAAAAAATAAAATAAATTATTACCAGTACTACATTTTTGTAAAATAATTAAAAAAACAAAAATATTACCAGTGATACATTTTTGTAAAAGAAATTACTAATGACTTGGATTCTAACAGGCAGTAGTAGGAATGACGTCACAGGAACGCATGTTGCACGTTGGCTTACCTTTCGTCCGTAGTTGGTCTTAGCCGGTCGGTAATGTGGATGTGGGAGGCGTTTTGGATTTATATCCAAAACACAGATAATTTCATCAATGTCAGAATTGGACGGCCATGAGGTACTCCGGTCAATGGCTGATTATTCTGGTCCTGACCTTCATATTCTGTAACATTACCTCCTGTTTTTCGTTTTCAAAATACGTAGTAATATGTATTTTAAATGATTGCCGAGTATGGCTTGTAGCTTATTCGTTCATCTTCTCGCTATGCCTCCAGAACCAGCGCCATATACACGAATCAAAAGAAAGAAATATAAAACAACATAACAAATCATATATTCACTTATATGGTATAATAGCAAATAAACTTTTAGAGAAATGCACAACAGTAGAAAACATTTATTCTTCCACCAACACTCGTTTAAATGCACAAGGTTTAAAAACTTCCCCCGGATTCTACCGAGTATTGGTATTCTCAGTATCCCTCGAAGTCGATTTCTCGAGTTGGGTCATTTCATTCAACTTATTCTAGTGACATATCGTTCTTTATGATAACTTGTTACACGAACACAAAATGCAATTGTTCAAAGCCAAACGTGTAGCTGTTACATGTTTCTTTTGTTTCGCTATTAAGAAAAACTGTGTCAACGAAAAGTGTCATTTACTTTTGGTATTCGTTTTATTAAACCTCACTGCTTGGATTATAAGAAGCAGTAGTAGGATTGACGTGACTGGAACGCATATCGCACGTTGGCTTAGCGTACCTCCTGGGTGTGGGAGGCATATCGACGTGTCAGAATTCTCGAGAACCTCTGTTGAATTCACGTCGTTTTGAGCTTATATTTTATATAAACCCAAACAAAAGTAACCCATCACTGTCAGGATTCCCACGAGTCACTGCGCCCATTCGCTAAGCATTCTGGCCTTGGCCTTTGCATTCTATAACAATCTCTCCCCTTTTCCTTTCTTAAAATACATAGTAATCGGTATTTTAAATGATTGCCGAGTGTGACTTGTAGCTTATTCGTCCATCTCTCACTATGCCTCCAAAACCAGCGCCATATACACAAGTCAAAAGAAAGAAATATAATACAACATAACAAATCATATATTCACTTATATGGTATAATAGCAAATAAACTTTTAGAGAAATGCACAACAGTATAAAACATATATTATTCCACCAACACTAGTCTAAATGCAGAAGGTGCAAACTCCACCCCCAGATTCTACCGGGTGTTGGTATCCTCAGTATGCCTCGAAGTTGATTTCTCGAGTTGGGTTATTTCATTCAATTTATTCCAGTTGCATGTCATTCTTTATGACACCTGTTACCCGAACAGAAAATGCAATTGTGTGGCTGTTACATGTTTCTTTTCTATAAGGAGTCGATATTCCGCTAAACCAACAAAACCCAAATTACTAATGAAACAATGTGAGATACGTAAATCCTAAAATAAATAACTAAAAATGAATTAAATTTTGCTATAATCAAATTTCTGTATCGAGAGAATTAAGATAATTAACACCTGTCTTTATTCTCAACAGGAATCAAGTTTTGTTTCGCTTTTAAAATGAGGCCGATTTTTAAGCAAAACATATCAAAATAGATGTAGTATAAATTGTTTTTAATATTAATGTTCACCCAATACAAGGCCTAAGATCCACTCAAGCGAGAAGGTCACTGTGTTTTATGAGCATAAGAAAAGTGAACTTCATGGGGTTTGTACCGAAAAGACAACGGTTAACTCTAGACTTGAAGCGGTCAAAATTATAGTAATTGAGAAAACATCATAGCAGGAATTTGTTCCACAAAGTAGCAGTCCGTGGGAAGAAGCTGTCCAAGTGGAACTTCCTCCTTACTAATGGAATACGAAGAGAATGCGGCTGATTCACCCTTGTATAGGTCAGGGCTTGTGGGAGCTATGGAAATAGCGATAGAGCAGCGAGAGGATTGCGATGTTTCGTCTAGAGGAAAGGGGTTGTAGTATGAGAAATAATTAATCAACCATAAGGCCACGCAGACGCTTTTGAACTCTGTCGGGTAATCTCCTCCCAATTTTCGAAACTGCCTCTAGGGGAGGCTTTCCGGACTATAAATACCCTGCGATCATTTTTATCACTCTTTTCTTACTTTTTCTGCTTACACAACAACATGTAAATCTCTCACGGAAGAACGCGTTCCCTTTTTAGGAAATATGCACACACACACACGTACGTACGTACATTCAGTCACTGCACATACTTTGGACCATTAGGTTTTCACATTCATTTGACACACACACATACTCACCGATTTGTCATTTGTAACCCCTTGTTGTTAATACATTATCATCTGTTTGTACATATATATCGGTTCTTGTTGTTTCTTACATTTATATACGTGGACTCACATCCCGAGGCTGCCATGTTTGTTGTGGGCATTTCAGGAGAACAACTTTTTATCTCTCAACGCATACACCGGCTTGCAACAACTCTATTAAGACAATTAAGTGGGGGCTGCCTTTTTGTTGTGACCAAGTAAATGGTTAAAGAAATAACAAAACAAGTGTTGCAGATATATCATATATTAAACAGTAAGTACAACAGAAGAGTATTACACGACTAGAGAGTTTGTGTCGGTTGAGCCACCGTTCATCTATTCTACTGTATCCCCAGGGCCTTCTCCCCTACTAATCTTATAGTAGGCGGAAGAGTCCAACATACACACTTTAGAGGGAGGACACCACAACACTTTTCCATATTTTTTTTCATGGTAACTTCGGATGAACTCTTTGCTGTGCTACCTAGACTTTTATGAGTTTAAGCGCAGTACTAGATTGGCTGCAAGGTCTCACCAGTTCACTGTTGAATTGGCTAGATATAACCGTAAGTGCTATGCTTACAGATTTTTTTTTGTTTTTTTGTTTTTTTTTTCTCTCTTTCTCACATTTCTCGTTTAGGGATATCTCTTCTGGCTTCATGCTTCCCAGCCAACTTTTATCTTCAAAAATTCAAATGCAATTTAAATCGCTATCTACTGTCTTGATTAGTCTTCTAGTGTTATGGTAATTTACCCACGCACCCATGTTTTTTTTCCCAGCTATAAATAGGAGCAGGTGCTGCCTTTTGAAGAGTTTCCAGCAGTCAGCTCTAACAGTCGGACCGAACATTCTTGCTGTAACACTCTCGTTTGTATATGTTTGTATTACTGTTTCTGTTAATATATTTGTTTAACTCAGTTCCTCTCTTTGTTTCTTTATTTCTGGCCCCAACCAGTTTACAACATCTAGTGTTCTCCATACCCAATGTTTACCCTTTTTGCTCTTCTTGTTTTTCCATAGTAAGAGACCCCTTATGTTTTAGTGGCTTTACTACCTTGCATGGGGTGATATGATTTTAAAAATTCAAAGACTTTCAGTTCATTTCAGAAATTAGAGAAATACTTAGAATGTCTTTCAGTTGCACTCAAAGTCTTTTAAATTCATCTCAGACCTTTTTGCCATATATAGATTTTTGCTCATTTTTCACTTCATCTCAGACATTCAACAGGCTTCAGAAAGTGAACCATTTATCAGTTCCTCTTGGAACTTTTAACAATTTTAGATTGAAGCTGGGAACAACAGCAATGAAGAGGTGGCTCCAGCCTCCTCAAAACCTCCAGTCTCCTGATCAGAGTCTTTGCTGTTTATCGTCATACAGCTAGGGCAAGGAATGGTTTAACTTTAATACCTCAAAAACAAAACATTTCTATATTGATCACCTGAAAGACTCCTTCCTCTCTCCCTTCAGCATGGCTGATACTAACCTCCACGAGAGCGACTCGTTGCGCCTTCGTTGTCTGACGTTCTCGGCTGAGTGTTAAGTGTAAAGACTATACTGAATCCAATGCTAGGACCGCTTCTAAGTCGGGTCATTGTATCGAGGTATTCTCTTCAGAAGCTATCTTGCAAATTTATAGGTCTACTATTCATCTATGCTTTGAATATTGCTGTCACATATTGTCGGATGTTCCTGCTAATAAATTTAGAGATTCTTGATAAAATCCAAAGAAGAATCAACAATATCGTAACCTGGAGTCTTGGCTTCAGCCAATTTCCCAACCCCGTAATATAGTTTCCCTGTAACTTTTCTCTAAATACTTTCATCATGAACACTTCATTATGATATCTAGACTTTATGAAATTGAGCGCAGTACTAGATTGTCGACAAGGTCTCATCAATTCGTATTTGAATTGGCTAGACGTAACCGTAAGTTCTATGCTAATATTTTCTTTTCTCACACTTCTTGTTTGTGGAAATCTCTTCCGACTTCATACTTTCCAGCCAACTTTGATCTTCAAAAAATTAAATACACTATCAATTGCTGTTTTCTGTCTTGATTAGTTTTCAAGTCTTCTCCATCCCGAACGTTTTCCTTTCTTTTCTTTTTTTTTTTTTTTTTTTTTTTGTTCTTCATTACACTCAGCAGACCATTGTGTCTTAGTGGCTTCACCGCCTTGCGTGGGGTAATATGATTTTTTAAAAAATCCATTTTTAGTCTGATTTGACTCTTGTAAATAAGTGGCGTTAGATATTTATTGATGCTATACAGAGAACCGACCATTTATATATAAACAGTGATGACATTGAAATCAACACTGAATGATTACTAGCTGTTTCACATGTATGTATTTAAACCTTATTCTGGCCCAGTGGATAAAGACGTTGGTTAGATCCAGTGACTAGACCCAAACAGTTGGGAGTTCAATACCAGGATACGGCAGTAGTGAACCAAATCTTGGAGAGTTGAGTTAAAGGGAAATAACTGAGACATCCAGAAGAGGCATGACACGTGGAACTAGAACAATCTACCCCGGTGGATGAAATAAAGCGTTCGGTTCGAAATCCCAATCACCTGAAGAAGGCCGGAATGTACAACGGCCGAAACGTTGTGAATATGGCAATGAAGATGAGGTTAACAGTCCGAATAATGTAAATAATGTAAGTAATCATAATACCTCATCTCAGAGATCCAATCACCTGAAGAAGGCCGGAGCGTACAACGGCCGAAACGTTGTGAATATGGCAATGAAGATGAGGATAACAGTCCGAATAATGTAAATGAATAATACCTCATCTCAGAGATTCAATCAGCTGAAAAAGGCCGGAGCGTACAAGAAACGTTGTGATTATGGCAATGAAGATGAATAATGTAAATAAAATAATGTAATCATAATACCTCATCTCAGAGATCCAATCACCTGAAGAAGTCCGGAATGTACAACGGCCGAAACGTTGTGAATATGGCAATGAAGATGAGGATAACAGTCCGAATAATGTAAATAATGCAAGTAATCATAATACCTCATCTCAGAGATCCAATCAGCTGAAAAAGGCCGGAGAAATGAATATGGCAATGAAGAAGGATAACAGTCGAATAATGTAAATAATGTAGTAATCATAATACCTCATCTCAGAGATCCAATCACCTGAAGAAGGCCGGAGCGTACAACGGCCGAAACGTTGTGAATATGGCAATGAAGATGAGGATAACAACGAATCCGAATAATGTAAATATAATACCTCATCTCAAGATCCAAACCTGAAGAAGGCCGGAGCGTACAACGGCCGAAAAATATGAAGATGAGGATAACAGTCTAATCATAATACCTCATCTCAGAGATCCAATCACCTGAAGAAGGCCGGATACAACGGCCGAAACGTTGTGAATATCAATGAAGATGAGGATAACAGTCCGAATAATGTAAATAATGTAAGTAATCATAATACCTCATCTCAGAGATCCAATCGTGAAAAACGTACAACGGCAGAAACGTTGTGAATATGGCAATGAAGATGAGGATAACATTCCGAATAATGTAAATAATGCAAGTAATCATAATACCTCATCTCAGAGATCTAATCAGCTGAAAAAGGATAACGGAAGATGGGAAAGAATATCAATGAAGATGAGGATAAAGTCGAATAATGTAAATAATGTAAGTAATCATAATACCTCATCTCAGAGATCCAATCACCTGAAGAAGGCCGGAGCGTACAACGGCCGAAACGTTGTGAATATGGCAATGAAGATGAGGATACCTCATCTCAGAGATACAATCACCAGTCCGAATAATGCAATGAAGAAATAAATCCGAATAATGTAAATAATGCAAGTAATCATAATACCTCATCTCAGAGATCCAATCAGCTGAAAAAGGCCGGAGCGTACAACGGCCGAAACGTTGTGAATATGGCAATGAAGATGAGGATCGAATAATGTAAATAATGTAAGTAATCATAATACCTCATCTCAGAGATCCAATCACCTGAAGAAGGCCGAAAGCGAATATGGCAATGAAGATGAGGGCCGAATAATGTAAATAATGTAAGAAACCTCATCTCAGAGATCCAATCACCTGAAATATGGCGTTGTGAATAATGAAGATGAGGATAACAGTCCGAATAATGTAAATAATGTAAGTAATCATAATACCTCATCTCAGAGATCCAATCACCTGAAGAAGGCCGGAGCGTACAACGGCCGAAACGTTGTGAATATGGCAATGAAGATGAGGATAACAGTCCGAATAATGTAAATAATGTAAGTAATCATAATACCTCATCTCAGAGATCCAATCAGCTGAAAAAGGCCGGATCGTACAACGGCAGAAACGTTGTGAATATGGCAATGAAGATGAGGATAACAGTCCGAATAATGTAAATAATGCAATCATAAATCATCTAATAACCTCATCAACGGCAGAAAGATCTAATGAAGATGAGGATAGTGAAAAGGCCGGTAACCCTCATCTCAACGGCAGACCGTACAACGGCAGAAACGTTGTGAATATGGCAATGAAGATGAGGATAGTCCGAATAATGTAAATAATGCAAGTAATCATAATACCTCATCTCAGAGATATAGACAGGTATTTAAACAGTGTTGACGTAAAATTAAACATTGCATACTGACAGTTTCACATATGTATTTAAACGTCACATGATTTTAAAAATTACCACACACCATGCCTTGCTGATGTCTGTTATTTATATATACATATAGTCTATCTCCGATATGGAGATCTATACCCCATATAAATATACCATTTTTATATAATATTCTTGCGTTTTAAAAAACAACATTTCTAAGTAATAGCAACTTATCGGTATTTTTTTTTTTTTTTTATCCAGCGGCCTGTAGTCTTCTTTTGAAAATTAAGAAATCATAAGGTTATCTTTGCGCGATGGCCAAGAGACGCCTGCCTGAAAGACCAACACTTGGTGCCGCATTTCCCTGTGGACTGGCGATCGTTTTCATCTGAATTATGTGTCGGCTGATGAGCCAGTTGACCTTCTAAAATTTCCATCACCCTTGGCAACCAATGTCTAAAAGGAGACTCCACGTGCAAAACCGCGTGAATAATGGTGGTTTCTGCTCTGCTGCTCACAATGTGACATTAAATCAGTCACGAAAGTCACAATATATGATTATAATCGTTATTATTACTGTTGTCATGTCTTGGGTACTTTTCTTTTCTTTTTTTTTTTTTGTCTTCTTGTTTTTCATCGTCATTTATTTATTGCAGTTTCAAGTTCTTTCCACACGCAAACTGATATTAAGTAACCTTGGTGTCTTCGGTATTTATTTTTGTTTTGTTTATTTTTTACATTTCTATTCTTTTTATTCCGTAAGGGTAGTGCAACGGCTATCGACGCAGAAAGTAAAAGCGGCGTGTAGAGTTCAAAATCTGACGGAGTCGGTTTCCTTCACTTAGCGCTAATACAGTTTGAAAAGTACATAGAGTTATCATCAGGTAGGATGTACGGTTTTTTTGATATTTTTTTTCTATTTGGCGTTCGTGCGTAAGTCTAGTGTAACGAATATCGACGCAGATTGTGTAATCAGTGTGTAGAGTTCGAATTCGGATAGAATTTGTCTCGTTCGCTTAACACTAATACAGCTGGAGTTTACGGGGTTTTTTTTGTTGTTTTTTTTTTATTTGTGGAAATATTACTTGTAAAAATAAATTTAACATGTTGGACCATTGCTTCTTTTTGCTTTTTTTTTTTTTTTTTTTTTTTTTTTTTTTTTTTTTTATGTCTCTCCAGAAAAACAACAAACTTCGGCAGATGGTTTTCTGGTGAAAAAATAACAAATCGGTAACTTGGGAAATGGAACCAGTCATTTGGGTAGCAAGAACTCCTATTAACGCATCTTCAGATCATCTCCAGCTGCTACGGCTACAATATGAGTGGCGCCCCTACGGAGATGGGGAGATATATTAAGAATTATGTTTACAGCAGAAAATCTGAATTCCTTAATGATTTAAAGAATTTCATTGAAAAAGTGGTATATTCGAACTATATTATGATAGATTGAAAGATTGTCTGTGGACAAACATTAGTTTTTGTTCATTTAGCACTAACAGATTTGGAAAAGGAATAAATCCTTCTCACACCAAACTCGACTCTCCTTGCCTTGAATAAAAGCCAGTGGAGAAGAAGAAAAAATGCAATTCCCGTAAACAAATGAGCTGAGTCTTTAGCGAGGCAACCAGTCTAAAATGGACATTTTGGGCACTATCAGAATCTCTTACCTTAGACAAATACACAGCTGCTACGGCTACAATATTAGTGGTACCCCTACGACCCTTAATGGCTTACCGGTTTCGTTACTGCGTGCTCGTGATTGAAACCTTGTCCATATTTAAGAATTGTGGATAATCTAAAAGTACGGGAAATGGAATCAGTGTACCGAGTTCAAACTCCCGCGGGGATATTTTGCATTCACCTCACACGAATGTTCTTTCCCTCCTACGTTTCCACCAATGCTCAGGTATATAGAAAAAGCAGATTATTTGGAACCATCGTATCGGGCGTTGATAATAGGCCAGTTCAAGGATATTTTGTTATTACTGCTACACCGCGTACAATCTGCCATATGTCATATCGAGAAGAGATGGGCGCTGCCAAATAACTTTACCATTTCTCTGAAAGATATCATATATTCTTTTTATACTGAAGTTCACCTCACCCGCTACTATGAGTGGCTCTTGAGCGGGTTACTGAATGATGCATGTGATATGAATTGGAAATAGAGGGTGAAGATTTTGAGGATATGGAGGATATATAGACCTTTGACTTGAAGATTGTAGTGTTCAAGGAAGTATCCACACGGGAGTTTATTCCACAGTGGCAGTTTTCGAGAAAATGCTGCGTGACACTTCCTCCTTAAAAATGGAAAACAAAGGAAATATAAGTGAGTCAATTCTTCTTATTCTTCTTCTATATGCGTTGTCCTTTCAGGATGCAGGTGATCATGGCTCTCCACAATTTCTTCTCCTTTGTAGATGTTATCAAGTATTGTCTTTTTTGTTAACCCTTTACACAAGCTCATTAGATAGGTTATTCACTGCTGTCCTCTATCCCTACTGCTTTCAATATGTCCCTGTGAGTGTCAAATTTTCCAAGCCCCCTTTCTTTATTATGTACCCTAGAAATTTCAACTGTGTCTATCTGGCTATAAGTTTAAGTGTCTTTATTTCCATTTTAATTTATTTGGAATGGACTTGCTATTTTTAATGTTCTGTTACATTTTTTGCAATTGTCTAGCTTTATATATCCTTCTAAGTTTTTATTCAACTTTTACAATCAAGACATCCGATAGGGATCTTAACTTATATATCGTTTTCTGCTAGTTTTAGAATTGTTTTTTTCTCTTTTTAGTATTTTAATATGGTGTAGATTATTGTAGAGATCCCAATTCTAGGTTGTAATAACCGTTCCGAAGTGAAATTGTTCTATAGACCACTAAAATATTACCGAGGACTCCCAATTTGTTAATATGTAATGTAACATGGACCCGTAGAGTCCATATGGAACCCGGTTGAGAAATACTGCTTTAATACTGCCCACTATACCGCACCACTTCTCACCAGAACACACTCCAAACAGGAGTTGATTGAAAAAGGTCTGAACTAAGGAAACTAAAAAGCGAAATTTATCTAAAGATTTCCCTTGGAAACAGTGATAGGGTATCGACATGTTTGAAATGTTGCATCTGTGGGCATGAGGAAGAATGAAAAAGTAATTACTCGACATGCCCCCACCCACGAAGATCTAAGAAGTCATAAGACACGTCCATCTGTTCATATTTAGCCTGCCTTTTAACTATATGAACAAGGAATTTAAAAATAAATATTGCTGCAGCACACGTGATGTTCCAACCTTACAATAGATTACAAAATGCATACATGGGTGGACTGTCATTAGGATTAGTATCATCATCTAGATACTGATTATAATTGTTGTTTAGAGGTTCTCATTGAAGATCAAGGGATAATAAGCTTCCTTAATGATAAACTATTTCTTTTCTTTCTTTAAATGTCCTCTGTGCAGCCATATCCATTATTTTTTTCTATTCATATATCCTGTTTGATTCTTGAATTTTCTGTGCAAATTTTTTATTTCCCCATTTTTTTCTTTCCTTGTTTTGTTCTTCACTCTTCCCAGTTTGGTAGATATTTCTTTATTTTTGGGGGTTTGTTTGTTTATCTTTTCTCGTCACACTGTTTTGCATTTATTTAACCAATTTCATTTTGGCTTTTTGTTAACAGACTTCACTATTGATAAATCGTCCTCAGCCTTCTTATCTTTTTTTTGCATTTAATTCATATCGTCTTTGAGGTGCAAAGTTCTGGGAATGATCATGATTTTTTCTCGCCCGTCAATCCATTATTTTGAGTTCCTCTTTAGCAAAGCCAAGAAACGCTCCCCTGTATTTTACCATCGATACTGCCTCGGCCTTCAATATTTTTGTTTTTATTTTTTTAATCAGGTTTCAATTATTTCGTTTCTTTTTCCGTCTTTCCCTTATCTTCCTAATATATTAATTTTATTCTATTTCTTCTTGCGTTATTGAGTCGGCTTCAATTACACTGAAATATTTATAGCTGACACGTGCCGTTAATGCCTTTTACATCTTGTTATCCGGCATGTAAATTCCACTTGTCGTTGCAGGTGCATCACTAAAGTCATGCCTTTATATTTATCAAATTTAATGTTGTCGCTAAATCTGTAAAGTTTGTTTCTTTTTCTTCTTCTTTTTCTTCTTCTTTTCTGCTGCTGCTGTTGCTGTTGTTGCTGCTGCTGCTGCTGTTGTGCTGTTGCTGATGCTGCTGTTGCTGCTGCTGTTGCTGTTGTTGCTGCTGCTGCTGTTGCTGCTGCTGCTGTTGTTGCTGCTGCTGTTGCTGTTGTTGTTGCTGCTGCTGTTGCTTTTGCTGTTGTTGCTGCTGCTGCTGTTGCTGTTGTTGTTGCTGTTGTTGCTGTTATTGTTGCTGCTGCTGCTGTTGCTGTTGTTGCTGCTGCTGCTGCTGTTGCTGTTGTTGTTGCTGCTGTTGCTGTTATTGTTGCTGCTGCTGTTGTTGCTGCTGTTGCTGTTGTTGTTGCTGCTGCTGTTGCAGTTGTTGCTGCTGCTGCTGTTGTTGTTGTTGCTGCTGTTCTGAAACAGCCTTTTCAGATCGCGACTTCTATATGCGTGCCAAGAATGGCGCCAATCCGTTCAGAAATATCTAAACTGTCAGCACTATTAAAAATGGCTTCGAGCATGTGAAGCATGTAGGTCTCAACGGGCACCTTGCTTCCTCGAACTTCGTGAAGTTGCGCTACAGAATCCCAAACAAAACACTGTTTCAGAAAGCAGAAACTACATCACTTGAGGAATTTCAACAGCAGCAACAACTAAAACGGATAGCAGGTGTATTTCGAAGAGCGAATAATGACATGACCAATATTCTGACGTTCTACTATGCCGCAAACAAAGGACAAGGAACGAAACCTCCTATCAATACTGGAAAGAGCAATAACTGTTACTGAACATGAGAAACCGATTTTTCTCTATAGATGTTTTAAGAGAAAGATTTTATAAATTTCAACCAGAAGTAACACTCACTGTTCGGTCAATGAATGCCTAATGTTTCCTTATAAGGAAACAGCTAATATTACCATTATTCATCAATTAATGGGTGTAACAAAAAGACAAACTTTACTCAGGACTGCAAAAGACAAGAAGTTGTGGAGAGCTATGATCGGCTATATCCTGAAAGGACACGGTACATAGAAAAAGAAATATTTATGCATGGCACCCATCCTGTTCGGAAATGGCTAAACTCTCAAAACTATACAACCGCTATCTTAGATCAATGGTCAAAAGCTGGCGTTCAGCGAATGAACCTCATAGGTTTTTAAGGAGGATCATACTTCTCCAAACCTCACTGTCTGGCGCTACAGAATCACAAAGTACAAAGTCAAAAAATTAACTTTAGAACTCTATCCATGTTCTAAAATAGTCTCGTTTGTTCGAGACTTTCAAATCGATGATACGCATGGAATCAAACTCGTTCCGAATTATCTAAACCATCAACTAGAAAACATTTTTTTAAATCAATGAATAAAATGTCTTCAAACGAACAAAGCCTATGAATCTTGGCGAAAACAATCCTCATTCGAACTTCCTGGGCTGGCGCTACATAATCACAAACAACAAACTGTACCAAATAACAGAAACCACATCACTTCAGCACTTTCAACAAGAGCAACTATTAAAATGGATAAGATATGTAACTTTTTTTCTTTTTTTTTCAGTAAGGTTCAACCTGCACAAGGCCCAGGGGCCACTCGATGTAGAGGGTTACGTCGGGAGGCAGTTTCTAGTAACGTAACGTTTAACTCTTATTTTGAACAGGTTAAGATAGTAACGAACGTGGAAACATCCGCTTGGGAGTCGTTTCCACAGAGCAGTGTTTCCCGGGAAGAAGCTGTTTGAGTTAAATTACTTCTCAGCGATGGAATACGAAGTGAATGTAGATGGCTTGCTACAATGTAAGTAGCATGACGGGTTCTTGTTGTGAGGGTTAGTCTTGGCGGAACCAAGGAATGTGGTTCGTCAGAGCACTTTCCACGAAAGTAACGAGAGAGCAGTGTGAGGCTTGGCACATCCCGCCTGTGCGAGAGAGATGGAGGCTGGAAAATAATTCGTCACCGACAAACACACGGAGACGTTTATGGAATTGGCATAGAAAATAACGACATAATCATGTCTTGATGACATTCTACAATACTTCGAACAAAAGGTTAGAAATGAAACAAAACTGTAGGTGGTTCCTTTCTTGCCAACAGTGGACTTGAGAAACCATTTAACCTGAAAACATTTCTTTTAATAGAACGATTTTATAAATTTCAACTGACAATAGCACTGGCTGTTTGACCAATGAATGTTGAGTGCACTATTTACATTATTCGAACTGTTGTCCTCATCTTTGTCGCCATATTTATCACAACGTTTCGGCCGTTGTACGCTCCGGTCTTCTTCAGTTGGTTGGAATGTCGAACTGAACCCTTTATTTTGCTAGCTCGGGTAAACTGTTCTAGCTCCACCTGCATGTCTAATGGATGTCAGTTATCAGTTATATCCTGAAGAACCACCTGAAGAAGGCCGGAGCGAAGAACGACTGAAACGTTGTGGTAAATATGGCGAAAAAGATGAGGGTAATAGTCCGAATAATGTGAATAGTGTACATAATACCTCATCTCAGAAATATAGACAGATACTGAATGTTGAGTGTTTCCTTATAAGGAAACGATTTATACAGTAAAATCCCTCATATCCGGACATGATTTTGATGTGTATATTTGATCCATTTGGGTTATATGTAACTGATCTGAAATTTCTGTTTTTCAGGAAATTTACTTTAGATAATTGCTTCTGCTGATTTCACCCTAATGGCTTGTATTGGTGCAAAAGATGATGGGAATAACTTTGGAGTTATCGCAAAAAGTGAAAATTTTAAACAGACTAGACGCTGGTGAAAGTTCATTGTAACTAATGGCTGAGTTCAACATAGGAAAATCAATATTGTATGCTATAAAATGTTCCAAAGAAACTATTCTCCAGCGTTCACACTGTCAAAACGAACAAAGAAATAAAAAACATGATTGTGATGAAACCTGGACTGAAATTGAAAAAGCTATTGAAAAGGTTGTCAGTTTTATGGAAAGAAAGTCAGCATTCACGATTCACGATTGCAATAAAGCAGTTAAAAGTGGCTATCGTTTAAAAACTTTCATGAACAAAAGCAAAACGAAATGCAGAAAAAGTTGAGAATTACATTAGAAGAGAAAGAATCATCATGCAACAGCGATTAAAATATCCTCTTTACATTATTTGTTTTGCATACGTGGCATAATTTAATGAATTTTCATTAATATTACATAATTTATTTCTTTTTCCTTAAAATCAGTTCCCTTATATTTCACTCACCATTAGCTTATTTTGTTTACTATAAAACAATGGAAATAAATGTTAAACCTGATTTCAATTCTTTTATTTTAAACTAAATATAACCCCTCATATCCGGACTTTGTAACCAATTCCTCATATCCGGAAGACCTCCTTAAGTCCGGTTGTTAGGGATTCTACTGTATGAAGAAACATCAGCGATCAGCTTGTTCGTTTTAGTATCCCTCATATCCGTAATCCCTTATATCCGGAATCCGTTATATCCGGTCTTTATAACCAATTCCTCATATCCGGAAGGCCTTCTTAATCCCGTTGTCAGGGATTCTACTGTATTACTATTAACGTTTAGCAGTGATCATGAAAATTTCACTGTTTTCGTATTTCAATTTTCTTTTGACTCATAATTCTTAATGAAACGATTGAATTTGCAACGAGAATTTTATTCTTATAAAATAGCCATGAAAGTTCTCCTCTTGCATCATTAAATATTTGAGCTCAATATTTTTCAGTTACCATCACGGGTGTTAATGCAGGTCATTATTTAAGGAAGACGGAGCAAAGGGGAAGAATAAAAATTGACAAGACTTTCCATTTCATTGAATGACACACAAGAACATTATTGACTCCTCTGTCTTACCTTTTCATCGTTCATTCGTTCCTTCTTATTATTATTATTATTATCATGTATGGAAAATCTACTGAGTTCTTCATTCTCTAGTTCCATTACTTCAGATCTTTACAGATAAGACCCACCATTCCATCTACATAGGTACAAACCATATTTGGTAAGAAGGAATTTCCTTTCGGACATCTTCTTCCCAAGAGCCGCTGCTTTGTGGAACAGACACCGGAGAGGGTGCTTCCTCGATCGCTATAATCTTAATCTCTTCAAGTCTAGGGCCAACCGCTATTGATCGATCAAAATTCACAATTCTAACGTTAATAGACAACCCAATTCAATAACCCTCTAGGCTCGTGAATCATAACGTAAAAACCTTAAGAATTACAGTAATTCCCCATGTATAATACGCATTTTTCTCTAGAAAATAAGCAAAATTATGGGTGCGTATTATGCACAACTACAAAAAATTCTTTAAATAATTGCTGTTTCAAAGGTCTATTTCAACTGCAAAATTACTACTCTCCAAAAACAAACGGCAATTTGACACTAACATTCGACGATTGCGACCCCATAAGGATGTCAAATACAATCATATGTACCTAACAATACTTACAAATGTAAAATAAAATAAGAATTATTACAAAACTAAATTAGAATAATATTATTCTATGTTTAAAACCATTTTTTAATAAGAGTAGGAAACGCTGGCTGTAATAAAATTGGAGAGGTATAATTTATAGGGTTTGATTACCAAAGAAGGGGTGCGTATTATGCGTGAGTAGAAGCATTTTCATACACTTTCAGCATAATTTTAGGGGTGTGTATTATGGGTGGAGGCGTATTATACATGGGGAATTACGGTAGTTTCATTTATTACAGATTGAAAGCTGTTCCCAAGTATCTAGATATGACACCCAAGTTGCCTTTGTCATCCTCCAAATTTAAAAAATTCGACACTCGGTGAATGGTGTTCACTTACTATTCCCGATCTTGATCAGGAAAGATATAGAGTTGTAGGGAGACATTATTGCCTATGTCCTGACACATAAACAAAGAAGTGAAACAGAGAGTCCATCATGGAAATGAAAATAAGGGATAATATAAAGAAAAGCAAATATACAGTACTCCGTCGGTTATCCGTATTTCGGTTTTCCGGAATTCAATTATCCGGGCGCGCAATGCTTAGAAAAGCCGACATCATGCGAACATTCTAATATTTCGTTTCATACAAACGTTTTGAGAATTCAGAGACTATACCCAACGTCGGAGTTTAACAGCCCGATGCGCAGTTTCAAGTATCGAAATAAGGATTAAGTTTGACTATTGTTTAAGTTGGTTACGCTTTCAGAACAGGAAAGGAAAGAGAATGGGGAGACATTAGCTAGGAGAAAGGACAATAAAAGAACGGGTTTCAGGAAGACAGAAGATGGCGATTGATGTTGCATTTAACCTTTTGAAGACAGTAGGTTGCAAGGAAACCAGAAAATGAAAGACTTTCACAGGCGAGAAGCGTGAGAAAAGAAAGTATATGAATAGAACTTACGGTTGCATCTAACTAGTTCAATAGTAAAATGGTGTAAGCTAGTATACTTAAATTCATGCGTTCGAGACTCCAAGGAGGAAAGCTCACTGGAATGATTGCCATGAAAATATTTGGATAAATATAAGAAGGATAGATAACGATTGACCTTTGACTTGAAGAGTTTAAGATTGTAGTGTAGAGGTATAATATTAAAATGATTATGGAGAACGAGGTGTTTGATACGAATAACAGAAAAGGAGGTAAACAGAGAATATTAAGATAAGAATGATAGATAACGATTGACTCTTGACTTTGAAGAGGTTAATAGAACCTTAAGATAAATAAATAGATTCAGATAAGCTTCTATGTGGGACTCTGTTCCACAAAGTAGCCACTGTTAATGGAACTTTCTACTTGTATTAGGAATACGGAGGAAATGAAGGTGATTCGACTCCCTGGAAGTAGCATGGTGTGTCCGGGCTGCAATGGTCTGAACTTGTGGAACTAATGGATGGATCTCACCTGAACATTTGCCATGGAAATAGCGACATAGTAATGATAGACTTGCGACGTACCGTCTGTATAAAATACGTCATATTCACCATAAGATCACGTGAACGTTTCTTCGAACTGTGCCAAGAATAGAAATGGAGGAATGTTGCTATGTTTGAAGGCTTCTGCACCGAGCAAGAACTATCTTTTCGTTTCGTGTGTCAGGCAGATAACTTGAAAGGAAAATACGAATGTTACAATTTGGCGAACGCTACGGAACATTACATTCGATTGTCGGCAAAGTTTAACAATTGTACCCGCAAAAAGAAACGCCTATTTTACGATAAAAGTATATCAGCCAAAGGACTCTACCTGCCTTGACCGTCCTGGGTATGACGATAAACTAAATCCGCGTCTTGGGTATGGCGATAAACTACATCCGCGTCCTGGGTATGACGATAAACTACAACCACATCCAGCAGCAATCTCCTCTGGTCAGGAGGTTTTGAGGAAAGTGGAACCACCTCTTAATTGCTGGTGTCCCCAGGTCCACCGTGACTTGGGGTGGTAGCATCTGTTAGGGTCCCAGCTCTAAGCTATAAAACTGTAAGAATAAGTTTTAATACCCGAAATACTTTCTAAAAAAAATTATTACCAGCGATAAATATTTGAAGGAAAATTTTTACCAGAAATAAATTTAAAAAAAAAAAATTTTAGAGACAATAAAAATTTTGTCGGCATTAAATAACCCATTGAGGTTGATATCCGTAAAACAAAATAAACCAAACTAAACCTGCCTGGAAAATTAGCAAAACAGTGGAGCTCATATATACGAACTGTTACTAAAGTTACTGTAAAAATAATCAATTCATTGTACCATTCTAGTAAGTCCTGACTCCCCTTAATGTTTAGAAGCCAGATCAGACCAAAAACAGATTATGACTGCCATATCTAGGCTGGAGCTTCACAGACCACCCTTGCCTGACTTGGCAGAGTTCGAAAGCATCTATGCGTCCTTGTGGGTAATTAATTATTTTCCATCCTACAACCTCTTTCCTCTAAACGAAAAGTCATGAGCCTATCGCCGCTATAACGCTATTGGCATGGTATGTGTGATGACGAGCTACATTCCTTGGTCCCACCACCTCTGACCTTTACAACTGGGACGAACAATGCCACGTAAACAAGAGTGAAATATCCCCAATCCCTACATATTTTATTAGTAAAGAGAAACTCCCACTCGGACAGCTTCATCGCAAAACTCCTGTTTTGTGGAACAGACTACCGGTAGGGTATTTTCTCAAACACTACAATCCCGACCTCTTTAGTCTAGGATTAATCGTTATCTATCCATGAACTACACTTTTTGCTTTTCTCACGCTCATGCAATACCACACAATAACCCTCTGTCTTGAATGGCTCTTGAGCCTTGTATTGGGTAAAAATTATTATTAAAAAATAATCTGAGATCTTAAATAATCTGAGAAGAAAATCTGAAAGAAAGAAAGAAAGAAAGAAAGAAAAAGAAGTTACCATAGATAGATAGATAGATCGATAGATAGATATGATCAAGCTGAAAGAACGAAAGAAAGAAAAGTTAACATAGATAGATAGATAGATAGATAGATAGATATGATGAAGCTGAAAGAAAGAAAAAAGAAAGAAAAGAAAGAAAGAAAAGTTAAAGAAAGATAGATAGATAGATAGATAGATAGAGAGATAGATAGATAGATAGATAGATAGATAGATAGATAGATAGATACCATTCAAGATTTAAACGCACGAATGTATATATATATATATATATATATATATATATATATATATATATATATATATATATATATATACCGGAGAGGTTTCGATCCAATGTGTTGAACATCCCGGTGTTCACGAAATAAATTTATAAATGTATAATTAAAGTCTCCCCTTCTTATTATTATATATATATATATATATATATATATATATATAGAGAGAGAGAGAGAGAGAGAGTTAGAGGGGGTGACATGTAGCATAGATAGAAAGAAATAGAGATAATAATGAACAAATTGGGATGTATACAAAAATGAGATAGATTCGAGTGATTATATTTTTAAGCTTTGTCAACCTTCGTGCGTTATTTAAAGCCGATGCATATTTTATATTGCAAGAATAATAGTGTTTTTCCAGATATAAGTTCTACTATTTAACCCATAGCTGTGGAGAGAAGTGGTGGAATCATGCCACAAACAATAGTAGTGACTGCAACGAATCTGAGTGAAATTTGAACTCAGCTCTTATATTTCTTATTCCGACCCCTATTCATTATGCATATCCGTACTTAGATAGATAGATAGATAGATAGATAGATAGATAGATAGATAGATAGATATGAATAAAGACAAGGAACTTATCTTATCCTACTCTCCTCAAGACGAAATGTGTCGTCTAAAGTAATTTTTCATTATATTGTACTTTTATAGATATATATTTTGCTTATATGTGAAATTTTCCATACAACGATATATATAATCAAGATGAAAGAAAGAAAGATGGAAGGAAAGAAAGGCGTGTCATAGATAGATAGATAGATAGATAGATAGATAGATAGATAGATAGATAGATACCATCGTTGAAAGAAAGAAAGTAGATAGGTAGATAATGCAAAAAAGACAGAAATGAATAGACTGAGACAGATAGATAGATAGATAGATAGATAGATAGATAGATAGATAGATAGATAGATAGATAGATAATGCAAAAAAGACAGAAATGAATAGACTGAGATAGATAGATAGATAGATAGATAGATAGATAGATAGATAGATAGATAGACAGAAATGAATAGAGATGAGACAGATAGATAGATAGATAGATAGATAGATAGATAGATAGATATGCTCAAGTTGATAGATAGATAGATAGATAGATAGATAGATAGATAGATAGATAGATAGATAGATAATGCAAAAAAGACAGAAATGAATAGACTGAGACAGATAGATAGATAGATAGATACCATCGTTGAAAGAAAGAAAGTAGATAGGTAGATGGATATCAAGTAGAAAGAAAGAAAGAAGATAAATAAGACAGATAATGAACTAATGTAGATGCATAAAACATAATGATATAGATATTAACATAGATAGATAGATAGATAGATAGATAAAAAAGAGTCTCTCGTTTCCCCACTTACAGGATATACCATTAACAATTAGCCAGCACTTGTCTGTTACTGTCTGCCGCTTCATTAGTCATCTGCATGATTACCATGTTCGACATCAGCGATTATATTAATGCGATCATTGTTATCAAGGAGTGCGGGAACGTGGGTGGTGGGGATATAGGAAGAAAACTAAAGAGGGTCGGGGAGAGAAGGATAAAAGGAAACACGAAAGAGGAGGATACGGACATCCTGCACTAGCGGAAAGGTGAAATCGTGGTCAGGGTAGATGCGAGTGGCGGGAAAGACAGATAGGTCGGGTGGGATGGTAGAATGAAACGAATGACCATGAAGGAAGGAAGTCGAAGATGAGGTCAATTTAAACAAGTACGTATGTCTTCATATATGTCTGTGTGCGTGTTTGTACATTGTCTGTGTGTGTGTGTGTGCAGGTCCGTATGAATGGACAAGAGAACATATATATGCATATGTGAACAGATCTCTATATCTACATGTGTGTACTGTGTTAGTATAATAATAATAATAATAATAATAATAATAATAATAATAATAATATTAATAATAATCTTGCCCTTGAAATGCAGGTTAACTTCTACGAAACTCTGAGTCGGGATATGTATCTATGAACTTTTCATTTATTTATTCTCCGTCTCTCTCGTTCTCTATTTAAGTTTGACGAATTTGTTCGAAGTCAATAATATAATTTACCTAAAATAAACAAAATATAAAAGTAAGTATTTATATTATTAAGTAAACAATTTTTTTTTACTTGTTTTGTTAACATTTTGTTAATATTTGAATAATAATGTAGAATATTTGTTTATCGCTACATCTATAGCGGTGAATGAATGTTTATATTTAGCCTCGCTTACTGTGAGATCCTTTTGTGGGCAAGCTGTAAAATCATGCCGTATCATACGGTAGACTTCCCCTATAAAAGGGACTCATTTCGCGAATGGGAAGTCCGGTAGATGTATTACACACTGTATAATAAAAATATAGTGTCTATTTCAAATAAAATGCATCCACTGTAATAACGTGTGAATATATAATCCACACACAAACACACACACACATAATTTAGATCTTGAAAATATATTTTCAGTTGTGCACTGTTGAATGACAAGCTAATTCTAAAGTCAACGGCCACCTGCGTAAATGCGAAGCTCTTCAGTAAAATGAATGGAGCACTATGGTTGCTTGACGCTTGTTTCTTTTTTGTAAAAAGACAATACGCTGGATTTGGCTGACTCATTCTGTCGAATGAATATAGCTCAGTGGTAGAAGCTATGACTGATACCAGACTGGTTGAGTTTCGATCCGGGCTTGAGGCATTCAGTTGTCTAGTCGCACCTAGGAGCTGTGATATAGCGAAACAGTACTGTCTTCGAATGACATATATATATATATATATATATATATAGTCATTCACAGACTGTTTCGAAATATTACAATCTGCCAATGACACACATACACACACATATATATATATATATATATATATATATATATATATATATATATATATATATGACTTTCCGGAGACAGAATGTTTCGCTGTATCATAGCTCCTCGGTGTGGTTTGACGTCCGATTGCTCTAAGCTAGGATCGAAAACCGACTGATTTGACATTAGTCAGATATCATAACCCTAGGCCATCCTTTCAGGGATATTAGATACCTATAAACAAGTTATAGTATAAGTTATTGTAATAATTATTATTACTCACATTATACAATATTGCAATCTGTTTTTAGAATGGAATTGAAAACTAATGTCACACTAAACAGCTTTCCATTAATAGTAGTAATAGTAGCTTCAGTTTGGCAATTTACTTTAATTTTAATATCTACCATAGTAATTTTTTTTAAAAGTGAAGGATATTATTACCCTCCAAAAAACAGCAATTGTCTGCGTAGAGAAATTCATATTTAGTGAAATAAAATAAAATATGCATTCCTTCTTTTTGTGCATGTAGTTTCATTATTTCTAAATATTTCTTTCGGAATAATAATTATCATATAATAATCGTTCTTTTCCCTCCCTTCGTTAGTTCGCGTGAACGTTACAATGTGACAATACCTAGTAATAATTAACGATTCCGTTTTGGACGCGTGGAATGACAAAATGCATATCAAAGACACTATTTGGTTTCAGTCGGGAAATGAAAAAGAAAGGAAGATAGAAGCGTTTAACGTCTGTTTCAGCGGAATAGAAAAAGGTTTTAACTTCAAATCGTTTCATTTGTACCCCCTTACTTCTTAAAATAACGAACAGCTTTCATATGTATGATAGTTTATATTGCAATATTATGTTGAAGTTGTTAAGTTCAAATATTCAACTATTCGATAGCGGAATTTCTACGGATAATTTTATTGTCGTAAAATTCATCATCAGCTTATTTAATCATTACTTTAAGAATTAAGATTCAGCAAAAATATAAATAGGAAAACCGTAAAATTTTCACGGGTCTTTCTTGTGTTTTATTATCGTCGTAGAAACATTGACGACACACTTCATTAGCGACATCTATTCAATTCTTAAAGTGAAGGCAACAGCCATTGCGGAGAGCTCGCCCTGACGTAATCGACAGGCGAGTCTTGGACGATACTGGCTGTAGTTTGAGCTGGAGAGGGAGGGGCTTCACAAGGTCTACGTGCCCAAGACACGTTACAAATGAATTTATTCAATCATTAACTGAAGAATTAAAATTCATCAAAAATTTCAAATAGCAAAACTGGGAAATGTTCAGTGGTTAAAACTAATATTTTTTATTATACACGCTTGTTTCTTCCTCACATGTATTTAAAAATACGTAACGGCGACAAACCAGCGTGCATCTATTTATTTATTTACCATCAATTCAAGTGGCACAATTTTCCAGCCATTCAGATTACGTTTTACAGTGACACATCCACATAGACTCTTCACCTATCAAGTATCATAATTCCCCATGTATAATACGCATTTTTTTCCTAAAAAAAATAACAAGCAAAATTCGGGGAGCGTATTATACACAGCTACAAAAGTCTTCAAAAGATTACCGTTTAATAGGTCGATTTCAGTTACGAAATGACTACTAACCACAAACATACGACAATTTGACACTAACATTCGGTGATTGCGACCCCATAAGGATGTCAAATACAATCATATGTACCTAACAATACTTACAAATGTAAAATAAGAATTATCATAAAACTAAATTAGAATAATATCATTCTATGAGTATAATCATTTTCTCTGAAAAAACTACATACAGATCCGGTAGACTGCACATTTTATCGAACAAAAACAGGTTAATGAGTCTGCGCAGTAGGCACTATATAGGCATTTCCGTTTTCTTTTAGAATCGTGATGATCAGAAATTATGATAAATATCTTCAATTACAACTTGGATAAGAGTAGGAAATCCTAGCCGTAATGAAATTGGAGAGGTACAATTTATAGGGTTTGATTACCAAAAAAGGGCTGCGTATTATGCAAAAAAATCTTTTAAAAAAATTTACACAAAATCTTTAAAAAATTGACCTAAAATAAAATAAGAATTATCATAAAACTAAATGAGAATCATATTATTCTATGTTTAAAACCATTTCTTTAAATAAGAGTAGGAAACGCTGGCCGTAATGAAATTGGAGAGAGACAATTTTGATTACCAAACAAGCGGTGCGTATTATTAGTGAGTAGAATCATTTTCACACACTTTCAGCATAATTTTAGGGGTGCGTGTTATGGATGAAGGCGTATTATACATGGGGAATTACGGTAGCTCCATTTATTACAGATTGAATGTTGTTCCCAAGTATCTAGATATGACACCCAAGTTGCCTTTGTCATCCTCCAAATTTAAAAAAAGAACCCTTTCGACACCCGATGAATGGTGTTCTCTTACTATTCCCGCTCTTGAACACAATTTTAGAGGTGCATATTATGCATGAAGGCGTATTATACATGGGGAATTACGGTACCTGCCAAACATGCAAGATATTTATAAAAAATGCTTTAATGAAGCGTAAAGAATCGTATAAATATATTTTGTGTTATATATATTTAAATTTATTTAATAATGTTGTTATGATGTATTGTGAAGGTTTATTATTATTTATGATTATTATACACATAATACTTGGAATATATTATGCAAGTGTTTGTTTATATACGCGGATTAATATTAAAAAAAAGCTGCATCGTCCAATGCCAAGAATACTTCCCAGATATTTAAATTTCTGCACCTGCTAGATTTTAGTATCCCCGACCTGTAAATCGCATTTTGGGCTCATCCTTCTACTGATGACCATGAATTTTGTCTTCTTGTAATTTATGCTTAGTCCCTTCTTCTAGCTCTCCTTCGTTACCTTCTGTAGGAGGTTTTGTAGTTTACTTTCCGTATCTGCTATCAGCACTGTGTCATCTGCGTATCTTATGTTGTTAAGATTCTGCCTGCCAATGATGAATCCTGGTAGGATTTCTGGTTCTCTCAGAATTGAATTGCTGTATAGGTTGAATAAGTCTGGTGAGAAGACACTCCCTTGCCTTACGCCCTTTCTTTTTCTTTTTTTTTTTTTTTTTTTTTGTACATCTGCTGAGCTCATTTTCTATCTGTATGCAGGTGCTTTGCTGCCAGTATAAGTTCTGGATTATTCTAATATCTTTCCCAAATATGCCATGGTTGCTGAGCAGTTCCAACAGATCTTTGTGGCGTACTTTGTCGAAGGCCTTTGCGTCGTCTATGAAACATAGGTACGTCCTTCTGCATTTGTATTGATCTTTCTGATAACATTCTGAGCATGAATATCGCGTTCCTTGTTCCTATGTCTTTAACGAACCCGCACTGTTCTTGTCCTATCTCTGGCCTGCGCGCTCTATTCAACAGGATACGGATGATGAGTTTTGTTATGTGGCTCATTAGGCTGATTGTTCGGTGAAGGTCACATTCTTTTGTGTCTGATTTCTTAGACAGTGCTATGAAAATAAATCTCCTGAGATCTTCCGGTATATCCCCACTGTTGTAGATTTCATTTATTATTTCTGTGGTCTTGTCTATGCCAAATTCATCTGACGCTGTCAGCATTTCTGTTACAATTCCGTCTAGTCCTGCCGCCTTGTTTCTGTTCAATTTCGCCAGTGCAGCTTCTACTTCGGTTTTTAGAATTTCAAGCTCGTCAGTAGTTTTGTGTATTGCTGGTTATTCTCTTTTATCGTGGAAGAGTTCTCCAGTACATTCGTTCTAGCGCTGAATAATATTTCCCTTCTCCAATATGAGCGTTCCATCTTTGGATTTTATGCAGCCTGTTGATGCGCAAGTCTTCTGTCTTGTTAGTTCCCTTATTTTTTATGCATATCTCCTTTATTTGTGGTACACAATCTCTCTATTTCTGCACATTTTTTGTTTAGCCACTCTTCTTTAGCCTGTCTGCATTTGGTCCTTATTTCATTGTGTAATTTTCTGTATTCCGTTCCGCATCTTGACAGTTTTCTGTCTCCTTTGTTACAATTTTTAGATACATTATGTACTAGTGAGTTAGCCCAAATGACTTGACTCACTTTATAGTCCACCAATAGACGGTTAACCAATCAGAAGACGTAGAACATTCAATCCGTCGTGTATAAAGGCGGCCATTTTGTCTACTCTATCCGAATGTCCAGTCCAGCTTATCAGGCGAAGAGAAGCAGAAGGACGAACTATGCTCTGCTACTTTTACTAAAATATCCACTGCTAACCTGAACAACGCTTTCCTACTATCTTCAAAATATTCACTGCTAACCTCTGGATTCTATATTTGAAAACGACCGTCATGATGACTTTGCATCATGTCGAGAATCAGTCATCCATTCGTTTTTTAATCGTCGTCCATTCTCCTTTGGGATTATATCCTTTGATGATATTACTAAAGTTTCTCTTAGTGTGTTCCATTTCGAATTTCCATTTTCATTGTGTCCATCGTATATTTATTAAAAGCTATAAAGGACAGGAAATCTTTGAGAATAATGATCTTGAGAACAATGATCGTCAATGTCCTGAAGGGACACAGAAGATGAATATTTTTATATCAAAAATGATTGTAAGCGTTATTTAGAGGATTTTCTCACAATTTCATTACACAATGATTTTTAGTATTTTATTTTTTCCATAAAGTTTTTCGAATTTTTGTTTCTTTCCTTTTAGTAGGCAACAATAGCGCGATCTTTTGAATGGTAAAGAATTTTAGTTAGCCTACAAATGGAATGAAACCCGGTCCTTTAAAAACAAATTGTAATCTATTTCGATCCTCTTTTAAGAATTTAGTAAAGATTTACATGACTTAATATCTTTATATTGAACAATGTGAAAATAAAATGAAATTCGAAAAATAACATTCAAACATTACTAGATAGTGTCAGTATTTTATAAGTATTTTATAAGTAGGTTTAATTTCCTGAACAAATCAACCCTAACGGAGTACATGAATAAGTAAAAAAAGTCGATTGTAAGATATAATAAATGAAAATTAATTGGGAAAATATCACTAACATGCTGGGAGAAATTAAATTATAACATAAAAACCGTGAGTACTTGACATTTTAGTAAAATACTTATAAATTGTAAGTAAAAGCAATCACTTCAAACTTTTTCTCAGTTGCCTTTGCAGGGAGAAAAATAAATAAAACAGAATCTTATATATACACCCTTGTGCAAATTAATTGAAACAAAACGAATAATTCCATTATTATTTACTTTTTTCCGTATTTTCCCAATAAAATATCACCCAGTGCACATGTTACTACTTCGTATGTCCATTCCATGAAGTCGTTCCTTGCAGATTGACCACAGATTCTTGATTGGGTTTAAATCAGGAGAGTTTCCGGTCCTGTCTATAGTACTTTAATTTGCCCACTGGTAAGGCTTACTTGTGTGTTCGTGCAGCGTTACAATTTTCGTACGCTTCCTTGGAGTAATCGCAGACAATAGCCATAGGAAAACTAATCGACAATCAAGACAATAGTGTCTGGGTGTGATAAAAATCTGATGCAATCATGGATAATGCAATATTTTCAAGGCCAAACAAATTTCATCATACACCCCGAAAATAGATTCATATTACTGCACACCACTGCAAATGATCTAATCTAAGAACAAATAGAAATCGATTACACCATGTCATTCCAATGGGTCTAAAACGAACTGTATGGTGAAAGAAAGGAAACTAAAGCGGTTGTTTCAATTAATTTGCACAAGAGAGTATATATATATAAGAGAAACCCGGATATAAGAGAAACCCGGATATAAGAGAGATTTTCTATGGTCCCAAATTAGAGCCTGTGTTAATGTATATAAAATAGACCAAACACGGATATAAGAGAAACCCGGACATAAGAGACTTCTTCTCCGGTCCCGACAACTATCTTATATCCGGGTTACACTGTATATATATATATACATATATATATATATATGCGTGTGTGTATGGTTGTGTGTGTGTGTGATGACAATAATGATTATATTTTCTTTCTAAAAACACGTTCAAACTTTGTAACTCCGAAGAGAACGATTTCACGGTCAGCATTCCTTATAATAAATAAAACGCTCAATATCAAAAGAAATAATAAAGCTAAAATCATTATTAATAATTAAATTACAATAATTAACTTGCATAACTAACTTGGAAACAATAAAAAAGTAATATTATTTAATTTTACAAAAACTATTGTTTGCTTTGCTTTAAGAACTAAATTAAATTTACTAAACTTAGTTATATAACATATATATATATATATATATATATATATATATGTGTGTGTGTGTGTGTGTGTGTGTGTGTGTGTGTGTGAGTATGCGTATTTGCATTTATACCTATCCCACTCTCTCATTTATTTAACCTGTCCCACATTCTCTTTTCTCTCTCACTCTCTATCTACAAATCTATATCTCTCTCTACCTCTCTCTCTCTCTCTCTATATATATATATATATATATATATATATATGTATAGAAGCCATGAATTACATATATGAAAATAATTAAACATATCAGATATTATATACAATTAAATACTAAATATAATTATTATAAGTCATAGATGACAGATTTTATTGACATATGCATTTTTGTGTTTATAAGTGGGCTAAGATTCGATTATTTGTGAAACAGACGATTAAAAGATGTTTTTATTTAACCATTAGCAGTCCGTTTTGTACAAAAAACAGGCTGCCACTAATTCACTGAATGTTTTGTCTACCGATATATAGACAATTTATATAGAGGTAGAAATATTTTATAAACCCTATTACATGTTTAAATTAATTTATGAAAGCGGATCTCTCTCTCTCTCTCTCTCTCTCTCTCTCTGTATATATATATATATATAAATATATTGTGTGTATTTAGGCAGCATATTTTCATTTATACACGTTTCATTAAATAATATAGACAAGTGTTGTCTATTTATTTTATGTAAAATTTGTTCGTAACTTCTGATAAGTTTGATAACATTATCATTAAACGAAGAAAGAAATTCACAATATTGACCCATATTTTTTTAATATAATCTAAGCTTTCGGCTTATTTAAGCCATTATCAAAGATGTAAATCACAAACATATTAAACAATATACGGACACGACAGTGATGATAGTCTGTCATTGTTTACATAATGGATCACTAAGCAACGATAAAATAAATAGACAGCACTTGTCTATATTATTTAATGAAACGTGTATAAATATAAATATATATATATATATATGTCTATCTAAATCTGTTCATATCTATCTATCTATCTATCTATATAAATACATATATATATATCTGTATATCTATGTATCTAAGTCAGTTCATATCTATCTACTTACCTATGGATATATATATATATATATATATATATATATATATATATATATATATATATATATATATGTGTGTGTGTGTATCTAACTCAGTTCATATCTATCTACTTGCCTATGGATATATATATATATATATATATATATATATATATATATATATGTGTATCTAAGTCAGTTCATATCTATCTACTTACCTATGGATATATATATATATATATATATATATATATATATATAATGAATGAATAAAAATCCTTAAAAATACATCAGATCAGGTTATGATTTATTTCGTGGAATTCATGTATTCATTATTATATTGCTCCGTTCTTACAGTTAGCTCGCTTTGGATTTATATCCTCCTTGTTATTTTCCTACTAGTAATCAATTGATATTATATATATATATATATATATATATATATATATATATATATATATATATATAGATAGATAGATAGATAGATAGATAGATAGATATTTAAAAAATTAGGATATCAGCCATTTACGCTACTATGGTTTCAACTTTTAGGCGATATATATTTGACCTATATATATATATATATATATATATATATATATATATATATATATATATATATATATGTGTGTGTGTGTGTGTGTGTGTGTGTGTGTGTGTGTGTGTGTGTGTGTGTGTATACATAAAGGTTAAAACTATGGAAGTTGAAGAAAATTATTCCCAGCAATATATTTTTGAAGAAAAACATATTACCAGCAGTACATTTTTGAAAAACAATATTACCAGCAATACATTTTTGAAAAAAAAATGTTATCAGCAATATATTTTTGAAAGAAATATTAGCAGCAATATATTTTTGAAAGAAATATTAGCAGCAATATAAATCTTGTCGGCATTAAATAACCCATTGAGGTTGATATGTCGTAAAACAAAATAAACCAAACCTGTGCTGCAAATTGATTTCTTACAAAGAATATATATTCTATTCATACGAGTCCATCCTAAAAAAATCTTGTCGGTATTAAATAAACCATGCCATAAAAGAAAACAAACGAAACCAATCCCACGCGTAAGAAAAATTGATATTGTGTTTTGAGATATATTCCGAGTTGAAAGCGAAAAATTTTCCGTTCATTTTTTTCTCATCGATAGGTCTTACCCGACAGATATGTCATCAGCGACTGGCGATATTTCCCTCCTCAAGGGGCCTCCTCCTGAAGTGAGCACTTCACAAGCCGTGCCGTTTTCATAATACTAAGATCTAGCCTTCTGGCCAAAACAGTTTGGCTTTTATTAAAATATAACTTCTTACTCATGACGGCAGCATCTCCAATAAACTTCGAGACAAAAATAAACAATTCTAAATTCACATAAGTCTAAATGTTGCCAGATTGTATGTATCGACGGTATAATGTGAGCGAAATTAGGAGATCCGTGATTCAATTCCATTTGAGTTCGTTAAATCTACTTACGCGCAAATATCTCTGGGAAATGATTGAATTCCTTTCCCCCTCATCCCGATCTATGGGTTAAATAGTAGTGTTTGTATATGGAAAAATTATTACTATTCTAAAAAAATTATTAATTCAGTCAACAGAATAATTTCACAATCCAAAATATGTTTGGGCTTTAAATAACTCACAAAGGGTCGATAAGCCATAAAACAAAACAATCATTCAAATAACTCATCTTACTTAACCAGAAAGGCAAGTCAAATCGTAACGTCATTAGCTGTCAGCCTTTTATATATATTAAAAACAAATTGTGTTTAAAACATACGCGGCAAAAATTAATTTGCATAACACATAAGTTAATAAATTCAAATGAACTTAGCGTTATGAGAAAAATAATTTTTAGGATTTTTTTTTACAGTAGAAATCACCCTGTTCAAGCCAGTCGAGGTAGAGGGCCATGTTAAGGGGTAGTTTATACGGATAGGAGGTTGAAGACAACGGTTACCTCTAGACTTGAACAGGTTTTGTAGTGATCAAGGAAACATCCTCTTGGGAGCCTGTTCCACAGTTCAGTGGTTTTAGAGGTGCACCTGTATATCGTCGTATCATCAGTATAAATATCTACAAATGATCTTGTGTATATTCCTAGATAGATCATTTATATAAATCAAGGCGAGGATTGGTCCGAGCAGTGACCCCTGTGAGACGCCTGCGTTGACCGCCAGGGCCTCGGAGACCTAGCCGTTAATAACTACCTTCAGGGAACAACCTACCAGGATGGAATTTATAATTAAGGAAAACCTTCTAGTGATTCCATAGATGTGTAGCAAACCTTTGTGCTATACATAGTCGAAGGACTTCGAGATATCTAATGCTATGGTCCTCGAGGTATGTGTGTGTGTGTGTGTGTGTGTGTGTGTGTGTGTGTGTCGTCCCCACTAATTGTACGCGTAAGGGCTTACGGACATATCTCGTTGAATCAGCGGTTCTCGCAAGATCACCGAAGTTAAGCAACGTCGAGCCTGGTCAGTACCCAAATGGGTGACCGTTTGAGAATACAAGATCGAAATTAGAAATCAGGGATCCAAATTCCAATTCCAGTCTGGTTCTTTATATTCACGTACACGCAAATACTCTTGGGGATAGTATGAATCCACCTCTTCCCCCCAGCTATGGGTTAATTAGTACAACATCCATCAATAAATTATTATTACATCTAAAAATTATTACAATCTAAAAGAAATATTTTCTGGCTTTAAATAAACAGCAAAAGGTTGATAAACCATAAAATATAATTTTAAAAAAATATTTTAGAAAAGTGGTATCTTACTGAATATGTTGTTTATACATGATTTTTTTATAGATGTATAGGACTTTTCTTACTAATTGTTCACCCAATGCAAGGCCCGAGGGCTACTCAAGTTAGAAGGTTACTGAATGAGCTTGTTGTATGAACGTAAGAGGTGGTGGTAAGAAGTGTAGCTTATAAGGATATGTAGGAAAGATAAAAGATGACTCTTCATTCGAAGATTGTAGTGATCGAGGAAGCATCATCTCGAGAGTTTGTCAAACTTTATTCCCTTCGTATTCCATTGGCAAGGAAGAAGTTCCACTTGGACAGTTTCTTCCCATGAAGTGTTTCTTTGAGTAACAGATACCCGAGTGAATGCTTCCTCGATCACTACAATCTTAACATCTTCATGTCTCAGGTCGACCATTATCTATCCTCGTAATCTACAACTCTTATTTCTCTACAGTTGTCCTCTCGTTTGAGTGGCTCTTTGGCCTTGTATTGATTAAACAATAGTATTTTTTAAACTTGTTCATTCTCTGTTACTGACTGTGGTGTATGGACATACCGCATTTTGATGCTATACTTCTTGCATAGTTCTCATTTTTTTCCCGAGGGCTACTCTGTCATGACGTGTATTTGTGCTCTTTTGGGGCCAACTGAGTGTAGCCACTGAAAATGTATTGTACACTTTCAGTAGCTTACCCTCAGAGCCGGCAGAAAGGTAAACCAGCTGTTCTGTCAGTAGCGTACTCGGTAGAATTTGTTCTCCAAGATTGCTCTTGCGACAAAAAGATCGTCCCCTCGTTTTCCTTCTTCAAGAATCCGTTCCTAAGCGTCCACTCTGGATCTGTCCCTTCTTGGGTTTCTTTTCAAATGCTCCGTGCAACGTTTTTCCCTTCTACGCATTGAATTTCTCATAAGTATTGTTGTTATTATTATTATTATTTTATTTCCTTTTGATTTCTGGTGTGTACTCATTTCTTTCCGGGTCCCGACCAGAGACCTAAGTTCATAAATGGCATCATGAGATTTTCCACTGAACAGTTTTGAAAAAAAACCACACATATTTTACATAGATAAAGCTCTTTATAAGGTGTGGGCTGTACTTGTGAGAACCATATTTTTTTGTATTTCTTTGAGGCATTGGACTTCCAGGAATCCCTTCAATGACTCTATTGGTATCTTTCTCAATCAATCCGAGGGCTCCAACTACAAAAAGAATTGTTGATTTTCTCAAGTGCCACATTTTTGTGATTATTTCATTTTTATTATTATTATTATTATTATTGTTGTTGTTGTTGTTATATCCTTTGATTTCTGGTGTGTACACATTTCTTTCCGGTCCCGCCCAGAGAACTGAGGTTAGAAATGGCATCATGACACTTACCACTGACAAAAAAAAATTACATGGACAAAGCCTTTCGTAAAGTGTGGACTGTACTTGTGAGAACAATTTTTTGTATTTCTTTGAGGCATGAAGCTTCCAAGAATCCCTTCAATTAGTCTACTGCAATCTTTTCCAACCAGTCCTAGGGCTCCAACTACAACAGGGATTGTTGATGTTTCTATGTGCCACATTTTTGAGATTTCGATTTCATCATCATCATCATCATTATTATTATTTTCTTTAATTTCTGCTGAGTTCTCATTTCTTCCCGGGTCACAACCAGAGACTTAAAGTCAGAAATGGTATCATGACATTTTCCACTGAGCGATTAAAAAAAAAAACTAACAAAAAAAAACAAAAACAAAAAACATATATTTTACATAGATAAAGCCTTTCGTAAGGTGTGGGCTGTACTTGTGAGTACAACTTTTTGTATTTCTTTAAGGCAACTGGCATTTTTAATGACCTCCTGCACCACATTTTTTTTTTATTTCTATTTCAAGTTCCTTGTAATTTGATAGTTTTTTGAAGATTGTCAAAGATCGATTGCAATCCGCAGGGACTGACATGTCAATAAGAAAGCAAATTTTGTCTTTTCGGTCTCTAATCACGATGTCTGAGCGATTAGTTTTGATTGCTCTGTCTTTATGTGTATTGTATAGTCCCATAAAATTGCTACAGGTCCTATCTCCGTAACCGGGTCTGGATGGTGTTCATACCAATTTCTTGTATTTTCCTTTCCGTAAAAGTTGCATACTTTCCAATGCAGATATTGGAACTCTATGTCATGCCGGCTTTTATATTCAGTGGATGCCAATACCATTCAACCTGATATAAGATGGTCAATACCATTCAACCTGATATAAGATGGTTTCTGGATACTTATCACAGAATCTGTATTTTGGGCAAACATAGATTTTCAATATATATGCTTGGTAATTTCTAGTGTGGCACCATTTAACGAGACAGAAAAAGAAAAGAAAGAAAAGAAGGAAAGGAGAGGCTAAGGACCGAATCGTAGATGATAAGCAGAACACACACACGGCTAAGAGACAATGGATAAGGGATATTTTGATAAGTAACAAATGGCGAAAGGGTGTCATTACAATGACAGGGAAATTCTGAGTAAAAAGAAAGGGAAAGAAAGAAAGAATCAGATATGTTTTGGCGACGGCTGTGTTATCTAAGGATATGAAAACAAACTATTGGTACGGAAAGGCATCTTATTATCATCTACAGACTGACTGGCCAAAGAAAAATTCAAATGAAAATGTTATTTCGATAAGTGACGAAAAACAGGCAACTAAAAGGACTTTGGACAGATATGAAAAATTAAAAGCCACCCACGAGTGTCCGCTGACCGATTTCCTTCGACGGAACATCCTTGGCTTGCGATAATAAAATTATGTTATCAGAAATATGTACCGAAGGGGAATGAATGGGAATTTAGAAATGTCTTTTCGGGGCGACGGTTGGCCGTGTTAAGAAGACCACCCATTCGGATAATTAATGATAAAATACCTGACGAAAACCACGTGTAGAACAAGAGTTATGACCGCCATTGTTCATATTGTCCCGTTTGCGGCTAGAGAAATGTTAACGGCGATTAAGAGGAAGAAAAGGAAAAGAGAAGAGATAATTTTTTTTAGCTAAGCAAGATATTTTTTTTCTTCCTAAAACAAAGCCGCGGATTCGTCCACGCCCGACTAAGACATCATTGGTCAAGTGGTGATCACGTGACGCACGAAGGAGGCTGTCGCCGCCCACCCAGTGTGTAGGTATGAGAAGCTGCTACGAAGAAGTGGGGAGGGCAGTTCACGCCCTCTGAAGTATGGTGAGAAGGTGGGAGGAGGAAAATTTCCCAAAAATGGAAAAAAGTGGAAATTCCTAACCAGAGGTGGATATGTATTTAGAATTATCGAGAAAACCCTGACGCCGACAGACCCACCCCGGATTTGGTCGGCGTCCATATAAGCGAAGCCACAACGAGCAGAAATCAGTTCAATTCAATTTCAGTTTGAGTTGGAGTTGCAGCGAAGAGTCAGTCTCCAGTTGAAGCCGGCTCGCAGATAGCTGACCAAGATTCACGCAAATTCCGGACTCCTCTTCAACCCAAGAACAATTATTTTGAAGAGCGACTTAGATCCAGACCACCACAATAAGTTTTTTTTTTTTTTTACTTTCGTCCAAAGACACACCGAAACACCAATTTCTTAGAGAGCAAACAACTTGAAGCGTTAAAACTTGCCTAACGGAAAACGACGTGTCACAATCCATAGAACGGGTTGGGGGATAGATGCAGTCCTATGTATCGAACAACTAGACATAAAGTTTGTTACCTTTTTCTTTGATACTTTGAACTTTTGAGTTTTCATTTTATTTTCTTTTATGCATATTTGTGTGGTATCACCCCCGTTGAACCCGTTGCATTACGGCCCCAACCACTGTTTGATCTCGTCTGCCTAAGATCAATTCACAACGTGGGTAGGCAGACTGGGGATCAGTACAGTTACCTTGGTAACCAGGCGTTGGAAGCGAGTTGGGAACGACGAGGCTGATATCAAATCTAACCAGATTCCCACCCGAATCACCAAAAGGTTAGAACGTCACATTTGGGTGCCGCGACTGATACCAAGCCAGTTGGTCGTCACAGGACGAGACAACACGACTGACGCGACAGGCGGACGTCACGTTTGGAGCAGTGACACCCGAACGGAGCAGCGAGGAGCGAACAGCTGGCGCCGCGGCGAGGACGTCACAATTGGTGCTGTTTAGGGACGTCACAGTTGGTGCCGTGGTAGACCAGAATAGAACGTCACAGTTGGCGCTGCGACCAGAGGACGACGTCACACTAGTTAGCAAGCACTGGTCCTGGGCAGCAAGGATAAAATCTTCAGTTTCAGCTTTTAACCTTGCCCTACGTAGACACTGATGGGTACGGGGTTTGTCTAGATCAGCTTTTTTAGTACGGCCAGAATATTGACCATGTAGAGGTTTATCTTGCTATCGTTTCTGTATCTG
The DNA here is from genome assembly GCA_903632075.3 of Acanthosepion pharaonis. Lineage (NCBI taxonomy): Eukaryota > Metazoa > Mollusca > Cephalopoda > Sepiida > Sepiidae > Acanthosepion > Acanthosepion pharaonis. The sequence goes on from CAHIKZ030005477.1 coordinate 272,586, forward strand.
GTTCATTGCATTTGCCTTTGATTTCTTTTTTAAATTTTTGGCAGCTGCAGATGGTGTATTATGCTTCACTTGCGTGTCTTCACCCACTTGAAAATCCATTTTGAAATGTTCACACTCTTTATTATTATTATTATTATTATTATTATTATTGTTGCTGTTGTTGTTGTTGTTTAGCGTTTAAATTATTTTAACAATTTTAATAAGTGATAATTCGTAAAAATACCTCGCAGTGCGACAACTTCGTTTTGAACCGCCACATAACGACGCCATTTTGAACATCTTGAGCAGCGTTCACGAGTTTCGCGTTATCTTATCGATACGGGATGTCAACATGCCTTTGGGTACAAGTCGAGCCGATGAAAAACAAAGAAAAATAGAAAAAGGGAAAGCAAGAGTATAAAACAGACTTTATGCCCAATTTTAACTCTCCGTTTCTCATATATATATATATATATATATATATATATGACTTGACATCTTTTTTTACCCTACATTCTTCCTTTATTTTTTTTTATTTTTCGTATTTTGTCTTTTGGCTGCGATGTTTTCTTCGGCTATAATTCTCTGATCGTATCTGTTTTTAGATTTACATTTTCCTTGGAGAAGAAATTCTGCACGCTTTCACTTACATCCGTGTTCAATCCCAATCTTCGTTTCCGTTTTCCTATTAATTTATCAATATAACCTCCCCCCCCACCTTTTTCTTGATCCCGCTATCAATTTTCCCATTCTTTTTCTCCCCCTCCCCACACGTTTACAACCGCTTTATAACCATCTCTCTGTCTATAAATATCTTTTTTCTGTTATTCAGTCACCTGAACTATTTCGTTTTCTCTCGCTCCCCACTCTCTCTCCATGATATATATATATATATATATATATATATATATATATATATATATATATATCAAATATGTGGTGCAGTTCAATTTATATTACAATGAATCATTCATACAAAAAGTAGATTAGTAAAGTTAATATATAAAATTTGCGAAATCCTTTCACAAAGAAAATTTTAAAGTTGCATTAACCTACGAACCACTCGATGAATATTATGATCCTTGTTTTTAATAATTATAAGCTGTATAAGATCTTTTTTTAATACGCAAGTACTTTCAACTATACGTTCAGTCATCCTCAGGCATGGTAATTATTTTGTTTTTAGTTCAATCCAGGTAGCAATCCGAGACGAAAAAATCGATATATGTTTTACAGCTTATAATTATTAAAGACACGGATCATAACATTCATCGAGTGATTTGTAGGTTAATACAACTTTAAAATTTTGTTTACGAAAGGGTTTCGCCATTTTATATCTGCTCTACTCTGTATTGAGTTTCCGGTGCGAATGCCAAGCAGAACAGCATGCTGTTTCCAAATTTCTGGCTGAGTGAATTGCGTCATGGCATTCTTTTTCTCGCAGGTGGTGCCCAACTGACCCTACTATATTGTGCAGTTGATAAAATCAACAACAAATAACACGCATGAAATCTGAATATAAAAAGTCGACAATTTTTCCCATCGCAACCTGTATATGAGAATCGAAAATAGCAGTGAAGATAAAATATTTGGGAAGCAATAAAAAATAATGTTGAACTCAGTTTTGATGCATAATTTCCATTTGGCACCTAAAATTGTGCCTTTATCATTATTATCAGATAAATGGACCCGCCTCCATATCAGCGGTTCTTATCAACCAAGGGAAGATATCTGTTTCTGTTTCTGAGATGAGGTATTATGTACACTATTTACATTATTCGGACTATTGTCCTCATCTTTGTCACCATATTTATTACAACATTTCGGCCGTTGTACGCTCCAGCCTTCGTCAGTATCTGTCTATATTTCTGAGATGAGGTATTATGTATACTATTTATATTATTCGGACTATTGTCCTTATCTCTGTCGCCATATTTATTACAACGTTTCGGCCGTTGTACGCTCCGGCCTTCTTCAGTATCTGTCTATATTTCTGAGATGAGGTATTATGTACACTATTTACATTATTCGGACTATTGTCCTCATCTCTGTCGCCATATTTATTACAACATTTCGGCCGTTGTACGCTCTGGCCTTCTTCAATATCTGTCTATATTTCCGAGATGAGGTATTATGTACACTATATACATTATTCGAACTATTGCCCTCATCTTTGTGGCCATATTTATTACAACGTTTCGTCCGTTGTACGTACTTGCCTTCCTCAGTATCTGTCTATATTTCTGAGATGAGGTATTATGTACACTATTTACATTATAAAGTAAAAAGGCGTGGATAAAGGCGTTAGTTAGATCCAGGACCCAAAGATTATGAGTTCAATACCTGGTTTAGGCGATGGAGAACTTGCAGAGGGGAATTAACAGGAGATAACTGACATCCATTAAACATGGAACGTGGGACTAGAACAGTTTACCCCAGTGAACGAAATAAAGGGTTCAGTTCGACATTCCAACCACCTGAATAAGACCGGATCGTACAACGGCCGAAACGTTGTGATAAACATGGCGACAAAGATGGGGGCAATAGTCCGAATAATGTAAATAGTGTACAAGGGGAGATAACCTATATTTTTTATAATCACTTTTAATGATTCGGCAAGGTTTTCTATTGAATTAACACCTAGAGAAACTGGATGACATTTCATTTATTGTTTGTCTTTGAAATTTCTTTCTGGTAAAGTAGGTATTCGCTAACTTTACAGAATTTGAAAGATTATTGTTAGATATGAATATGCTCTCTTTCACATAACGCTATTTTGGTATGGACTTCACTGCTTAAAATATATACTCTCCAATAATTTTCTTTTATTCTTTGCATTTATCGTGACACTGTCATCAGTTTGGAATAGACCTGCAGTTTTACTGTGTACAATACAAGCCAACCTTTACACTAGCGACCAGGTTCGTCAAATGAAGCTATAATTTCAAAAATTAATTTTCATGTCGTTCTGCAGCAAAATCAAATGCTTCTTTCTGTGATTTTTTTTTAATCGAAAGTTATGGTTCGGTTAATTGCATGGATTTATCCATTGTTTTTCATCTTCTAAATCTGTTCTTTCTGTTTATATCCATAACCCTTCAATTTCTCTTTCGTTTTCCTGTTGATGTAACTTTCTTGCTTAGTATTCTTTGGATTTATATCATTTTTTTTTTTATTATTTTTCTTTTCTTTCCAATATTTTCAATTACTTGTTTCATAATCGCTACAATTTTTTTTGCCATTTCGAATGTTCTATTTCCATCAGTCAATAAATCAATTAAAAATCCCTTCTGATTTCTTGCTTCCCTGATAACTGCAGTCTTCAAAAATCTAAATGCAACGTCAATCGCCATCTTCTGTTGACTTGAAGTCTGTTCCTTTCTTGCCCTTTCCTCAATTCTCCCCATTTTCAATCATCTTATTCTCATTCCCTTTCATTCCATGTAAACTGTGAGTTCTTGTGGAATTGTAGCCTTGCTTTGGGGTGATATAATTTAAAAAACAAAATAATATGTATATATATATATATTTTGTAGGTCTGATGAATTGGATCGTATTTACGATTCCAATGGAATAAATTATGACCATGGAATATTAGTGTTTAAGCCTTTTTATTATATCCTTACTCTGTCCTGGACATTGAGTTCTACCTGGATTCTATCCTCTTAGAATTTTTTATTCAAAAAATATACATGTATGTGTATGCACCTATGTATATATATTTGTATATTTTGCATATGTATTTGTATATTTACCACTAATATATATATATATATATATATATATATATATATATATATATATATATATATATATGGTCTCTTGTTTGCTTTGTCTGTAGCATTTATTTGCACCGAACGAGTGTATCAGTAGTTCTGTAAAGTGTGGATGGTTCTGCACAAGCCCTCACCACTTTAATCAAATCACTTGTGTGATATATATATATATATATATATATATATATATATATATATATATATATATATATATATATAAAGAGAGAGAGAGAGAAAAGTTTCAAATTAAAAAATTATAATGTTTTTATTTTATGAAAGTATTTATTTATTTATATATATATTTGATATTTCAAATTGTCCTCAATTTTTCATCAGAAATAACTGTTTGTTACAAATAAATTAAAATTACTCTTTTAATTAATTTTTAATTTGAAACTTTTCTATATATACATATTAAGAAAGTATACGTGACTTCTCATTATATATATATATATATATATATATATATATATATATGTATGTATGTATGTACGTATATATATATATATATATATATATATATATATATATATATATATATATACCGGTTGTAACAGCAAATTTGTACAAATCGTGTAACAGCATGAGATAATGGCCCACCCTACAAAATATTTAATATCTGAAAAGCTACTAAATTAAATGAGTTTCTTTGTTCTAGGTTTAAACGTTTAGCCCTCTTGACACCATTTGCCGTAAGAATAAATGAAAAAAACCTTTGAGCTATTCAACTAGAAAGAGAAAAGATTACAATCATTGTCAGGCCCACTACGTCTTCCCAACCGAGCAATGGTGAGAGGAAAAAGATCATTCAGACCTTCAGTAATGGTGTCAACATTCATACTCTGGCTTCCATCTTCAAAGTCCATTCAAGAACCATCAAGGGAACGGGGAATAAGTTTTAAAAAAAGAGGGAACAGTGGAGAGGAAAACTGGATCAGAAGGTCACAACAGGAAGAGAGGTCATCATTTCATCTTAGAGTTAAATACATTTTTATTGTTCAAAGTAGAGTCCAATAGTTTTATAAAAAAAAAAAAAAAGCCCTGAGCGTTCCAGTAAGATATCTTTAATGATTTCTAAGATACAACGGTTCAAAGCATAATCCTACAATTGGACAATTTTGTTGTTACGATATATATATATATATATATATATATATATATATATATATATATATATATATATATATATATATATATATATATGTGTGTGTGTGTGTGTGTGTGTGTGTGTCACGCCCACCCTGTGTGCAATTTCTGGCTGGCTGGCTGCTGTTCACTTTTTCATACACATACACAAGCACACACGCGCGCCCTGCCACACATCCACACCTGCCACACACACACACGTATATATATATATATATATATATATATATATATATATATATATATATATATATATATATATAGTGATACACACACACACATACAAATCACATTGTCTTTTTCTGGACACTGTTTTCCATAGTTTTCTCTTTCTCTCCCTTTTATTCCTTCTCTGTCTCCCGCTATTTTTTGTTTATTCTACTTTATCCTCAACTCTCTCTCTCTCTCTCTCTCTCTCTCTCTCTCTCTCTCTCTCTCTCTCTCTCTCTCCCCTGGTTTATCGCTCGTTTCCTCTTCTATCGCCCTCTCTCTATTTTTTGCTTATTATACTTTTCTTTCTTTCTCACTCTGTTCCTCTGTCTCTCTCTCTCTCCCCCACCTCTCTCTCAGTGAGTCAATACGATTCTCAGTAACTATTTCTCGTATTCCGTCTGCTTTTTCTTTTCTTTTCTCCTCCCTATATTTCTCTTTTTGACTGTCTCTCTTTTTCTCTCTTCTCTTTCGTACACCACCACACACACACTTCTGTACATTTTACCCCCCCCCCCGTTATTATCTATTTTTTCTTCTAAACTACCAATCTTTTTATAGTTTCTTCTGTGGCTCGTCTTTCTATCACTTTCAAATATACATTTTTATCTTTCTTAAGCATGCGTCCATCTGATTCTCTTTCTCCCCGCCTCTCTCTCTTTCCTTCTCCCCTTCCCCCTTCACATTTTCACCATTCCTGACATCTCTTTGGCAGTGCCAAGCTCCTCCAAGCCACGGCTTATCACTTTTAAGTAATGACAGCGCAAGCATCTTTAGCTTTTATCTTTATGCAATTTGTCTGTCCATTCCAATACCCCCCACTAATCGTCGGTCAGTCTATGTTGAAAATGAGCCAAAATGAATTGGTCTTCCGTCATATCAGCTCCATTTAATCGTTGCCTTCAAGATAGAGTCACACGTGTTTTCAGTTATTCAACATTCATATATACGAGGGGCGCTGAAAAATTCTCGCTACATCCCCTTTCCTACATTTTAAGCAAATGACCCAAAAAACAGAATTTTGGAAGCATGATCAGGTCGAGAGCTCTACTCACCGTGAAATCTTATTAAAGAAAAAAAAATGCGCACTTACTCAAATGCGAATATATACCGGGTGTAACAGCAAAATTGTCCAAATCGTGCAACAGCATCGGATAATTGTCCATCCCTCGTAACCAGCTGTTTCGGCTAGATGTAGCTGGATAGACCAGGAAGGCAGTCCATCTAGAGGAGGGAAAACCCTGACTTTAAACATCCGCTGCTTTTCTGTCATATCCGAAACACGGAAAAGGCTATGGAAGTAAATCGACAAAAACAAAAAAACAAAAAAACCCGGAGTGGAAGCCCGTAGGCGGTTGGCCGTCAACAGAGAACTTTTCGGCAACTCCTACAGACAAGCCGTCCCAAATTTAATGCCCTCTCATTCTTTTAGATCTTGTCGATACGGCCGAGACGGGGGTGGGGACATGTAGTCTGAACAGCGCACAACCTCTATATACCATCGCCCAGGACTGCGCTCTGGAGAGGTCATTTTCACCACAGAAACGCTAAATTTTGACGAAACGGGGAGCTACCTTCATTTCAAAAGTCAAACAGATGCCCATTACACACACACACACACACACACACAAACAAACAAACAAACATATAGACCCGAGAGTCAAACATATGTAGATAGAATTAATAATTCAATCAAACGGCGTTTTAAAGCGGTTACTGCTCGAAATATTTTCAGTACAAAAAAAACTTTCCATCCTCACCGTAAGGATGTTTTGCCTACCATTAAACAAAGTTTAATTATACAGGGTGTCTATAAAGTTTGTGTGCACTTTAAAGTTATAATTTGTTTTAAAGTGCACACGAACTTTAGGGACACCCTGTATATCAATACAAATGCCGGTGCGAGATCGACTATGTGGGCAAGACCATCCAACGGTTAGAGGTGAGGATCGCCCAGCATGTTCCGGGTAAAGTGCGCAGGCATGAACCATTTACATCCGGGTATTCACAGACTCATGAGTCAGCTATTGGTGAACACCTTTTAAATTCTGTCGATTGCAGGACGAATTATTCTTCCGATTTCTTTTCTGTTATACGCAGGACTAAGACGAGGTTCTATTTAGATATCTTGGAGTCTATTATTATCAATATGCAACATCCTGCCCTGTGTAGACAGAGGGAGATGAAATACAAGTTGGGCCTATTCGGGGTGATTACTGCTTAACCTAGAAAATATTTAGTACTCATAAGGTTATTTTTCCCCTCTTCCTTTAATTTTCCCCCTTTTATTACATCTTGGTAATCTATTGTTTTTAACATCGGTTGTTGATAATAATTTTTCTTATCAACTTCTTTGTTTTATACTGCCAACGATTATTTATCTGAAGAAGTGTCTGTCGAAAGGCGCCTAAAATCCCCTCTTATTTTCTTAAACGAGATACTTTTGTATCTATTTTAACAATAAAATGGGAAATATGATCCTTATATTTAAATCAATATATATATATATATATATATATATATATATATATATATATATAATATATATATATATATATATATATATATATATATATATATATATATATATATATATATATATATATATATATATATATATAATATATATATATATATATATATATATATATATATATATATATATATATATAATTATCGATCCCAAAATAATCTTCAACATAATGCAGAAGATTATTCTCGGCTCGATGAATTATTATATATGGTTATATCACGACAAATTTCCGCCTTGACCCATTCTCCTGCCTGGTGCTGGATTTAGTTGTCAGAGGCTATTTAAGACGCATTCCACGGAAGCATTCTAAAGACAGTAGGAGTTTGTCACCACTGTCACTCCAAGCTATGACTACCTTTGAAACATATATAATGTATGTATATAATCATTATATATATAACGGATTTTAGAAGCTCAAAAAAAGGAAAGTTTTTTTTAATATATAAAACGTTAGGTAAACAAAAACACTCGAAAGCAAGACAAATTATGACATCATACAGAAATAAACAAACGCAACTATTGAAAAAAAAGTTAATTATGGTAAAAATAGCAGAAAAAAAAATGAAAATATAAATCAGGATTTAAGCCTAAAATACTAGGAGATTATAATTTATACTGCTTTTTAGACAGTACTAAAACCTAAACTATCAACTGATAAAAACTAAACGAAAGTAGAAAATGTAAAGATGATAAATATAACTTTAGTTAAGCAGAAACAGAAAATAAAATAAGACAAATGATCTCAAGTTTAGTTCTAGAAAAATAAATAAATACTAATACCAAAAAGAAACTGGTAACTGTGGAAAAAGTTGAAAGTAATAATAAACACTACATATATAACTTTGACCATTTCGGTTACGGAAGTTTTGAGGATGAAATGGATTATAAAATTTTTCTCCATTTTTCGAGTTATTTTTTCTTTTTTAAGTAAATAAATGATGACATTTTTTACGCTTCTTCGGACCATGAAGTAGATATGTATATTTTGATAGTCCAGAATATAAAAGATGAAAGATGCAGGATTAGATAAACAATGAATATTTCTGTCTGGATCTCTAGAATGAGGAAGATTTAGTCGTACGGTGTTCAGTACGAAATTCCCAAACTCTTACTCTGATCGCCACCCTCAAATAAAGACCGGTGGGCACAACGGCCTGACATTTCTATTAATAACAAAAAAAGATGAGGAGTGAAATAATATAAATAAAACAATGATTTTTTTTTTATGACTGAACAAGGTTAGTATATCAATTGTGTACCTAATAGGTAATGTGATGTCTAAACGCGTGCCACGGAAGCATTTTAAAGACAGTAGGAGTTTGTCACCACTGTCACTCCAAGCTATGACTACCTTTGAAACATATATAATGTATGTATATAATCATTATATATATAACGGATTTTAGAAGCTCAAAAAAGGAAAGATTTTTTTTAATATATAAAACGTTAGGTAAACAAAAACACTAGAAAGTAAGACAAATTATGACATCGTACAGAAATAAACAAACACAACTATTGAAAAAATTAATTATGGAAAAAGATAGCAGAAAGAAAAAAAATGAAAATATAAATCAGGATTTAAGCCTAAAATACTCGGAGAGTCATTATTTATCATGCAATAAAATAAATGATACTGTCTTTTAGACAGTAGTAACACCTAAAATATCAACTGATAAAAATCTGAACGAGCGTAGAAAATGCAAGGTTGATAAATATAACTTTATCCAAATGAAATGAGAACGAATTAAATATAAATTCAAACGTTCATACATTAACTTAAATATAGGGCTCGATACAATAGTAGACCAATAATTCTTTATTATAGGATATTACATTCGAACATATGTAACCGTTACATCAATGCATCCATGTTTCGATGCCCATCAATGGCATCTCATTAGGCGGTGGTAAGTAAACGTATTTACAATTTTTTAATATTTGCTTGCTAACAATCTCTTTACCCGTGAAAAAAGAAAAGCCAGATAGCAAGAAAGACATAAGATAAAGTGACCTCTAAAAGAAAAAAGAAAGAAAGAAGGTATATTCTAAAAAAAAAAAAGAAAAAAAGAAAGGATAAGAAATAGTCTCATAAAAAGAAGAGGAAGAACGAGAAGAAAAGAAAGACAAGATATAATCCCTTCTCCAAAGGGAAAGAGAAAGAGAAAAAGAGAAAATAAAGATGACATAGAAATGTAAGGAAGCAAAACAAAATACGTTAACAATGGAAAAACCAATCAAAATCGTTTAAGATGTTAATACAAATTCAAATCCAAAGTATACATATGGTCTACTGTAGACAAAATTAGATACAATGTAACGTCACACGAACCGTTGACGCTATAACTTTAGATAAGCAAAAACAGAAAGAAAAATAAGACAGACGATCTTCAGGTTAGTTCTACAAAAACACTAATACACGGTAACTGTAGAAAATGTTGAAAGAAATTATAGTAAACAATACATACATAACTTCAAAAAATATAATAATCATAATCGATATAATAAATAAAAAAGAATTATTGCAAATTATATTAAATTATTATATTTCTTTGAAGCAATATTTACGTTTTTCAGTTAACCTTAAAATCCGTTATTTTTTTAAGCTGCCATATTGGAGAGCTTGTATCAGACAGTTGTTCAGCACACTTTTCTTTGCTTCAGGCAATATTTTTTTACTGTCTATTAATACTTGGTTTAGTTTTTAGAAAAGCTCCTTCACTATTTCAAATCTCCTTCAGCTCTTTTATTGAACTCACTCTATTTCGGTTCTGTCACTGGATCTAACCAACGCCTTTATCCACTGTGCCATGTGTCCTCAAATGTCGGTTAAGACAGTGGAGAACTTTCAGAGGAAAATTAATAGGAGATAACTGATAACTGACACCCATTAAACATGGCAAGTGGAACTAGAACAGTCTACGCCAGTGAGCGAAATAAAGGATTCAGTTCGACATTCCAACCACCCGAAGAAGGCCGGAGCGTACAACGGCCGAAACGTTGTGATAAATATGAGGACAGTAGTGCGAATAATGTAAATAATGTACATAATACCTCATCTCAGAAATATAGACAGATACTAAAAAAAATTCAATATAAGAAAAATAAGACAATCTTCAGGTTAGTTCTACAGAAACAAATAAATACTAATACAAACAAATCCGGTAACTGGAAAAAGCTGAAAGAAATAATAATAAACTATACATATATATAACTTCAAATATGTATAATAATCATAATATGGTATTATAATTGTATTTGTTCTTCCCTCCAAATAATGGACTATTGCGTTTTGATGGCGCGGAAAAGGGGGAGGGAGACAAGAAAGAAAGAAAAAAGAAAGAAAGATGGAAGTGTAGATATTTACTCAATCCCCACGAGGTGAGGTTGTGACACAAGGTCGGTTTAATGTGGGGAGCCCTAGCACGTACACCCGGGCAAGGAACAAAAATTCCCCGAGCCCCCGCTGCGTGCACCGATCCTTCTCTCTAGTGCAATGAGAAGGCGCGGCCTCGGGCAGCTCTACCCTAGGGCCGGCACCTCTCAGTATAATTTTCCTCAGTTGCGACTCTGTCCTTTGACGGAGACGCCCCTGGGTGCACTCTGCCCAAAGACAGAGACGAAACTGAGAGATGATCAATAGATGTGAAATTACTCAAAATGAGTAATTTACACGCGAGAAAGATGGAAGTGTAGAGAGAATCAAATTAAGCTGATAAGAATAGATACTACACTTTGATCTCATTCAAAAGGCCGGAAACGATTGTATTTTTCAGAGCGCTCACGTCGCTACCGAATGTGACGCAAGGTCGAAGTTTAGAGTGGGTTAACCGGCAATGTCGTGGAAAAATTGCGCAAGTCCCCTCGGCACTTTTGGGGACGCCTCAAGCACATGGCAATAAACTCAGCACAGACCCGACGGAGAGGTACTGCTTGGATGGAGGGACCTCCTCCCCGACCCCCGAAATGACTGAGAAACGATCACCATGACTATTTCATTGAAATTGAATTTCTTTTCAAATCTTTTCATTTGTATCCCCTTACTTCTTAAAATAACGACCAGTATTCATATTTATTATTTTGTTGCAGTTGTTAAGCTCAATTATTTAATGATGCTATAGGGAAGTTTCTACGGATATTTTATTGTCGTAGAACCCACCATGGGCGTATTCAATCATTAACTTAAGAATTAAGATTCATCGGAAATTTTGAGGCAAGAAAGACTACAGGACTTAAGGAAAGAATAAAACATAGGTTTTAAAATGATAAGAAATAAAATAAAAGATGGTAAAAGTAGAAGCCGAAAAACAGGAAGAACTCCAAGAAAAGGACTTGTGATAACATTAAAGACAGACTAGGAATGAAATAAAATTATGTATACGGATAAGCTGGAAAGCTTTTAACATAAAGATATCAAAAAAAGCCACTGGCCAATATGCGTCAAGTTCAAGTGCATAATAACTACATAATGCCAACAATTAGATACCTGTGCCAAACATGGAAATTAACAAGCATTTGGTCCTTATTTCATTGCGTAATTTTCTGTACTCCGTCCACTATCTTGGCAGGGTTTTCTGTCTCCTTTCCGTCATGTCGAGAATCTCATCAGTCATCCAAACGTTTTTCCTTCTCCGTTTTGTCACCTTTGGGATGATATCGTTTGCTGATGTCACTATAGCGTCTCTTAGTGCGACCCATTTTGAACTTCTATTGCGTGCCACGTATCTTCTCTTCACATTATCCATATATTTTTCTTCTAGGTTAGGATCGCTCAGGAGCTTGTATTGCAGTTTGGGCGCTGCATTAGGCTTTCTTCACCTTCCGCAGACTCACTCTTTTCACAGATGTTATTAAAAGACAAAAACAGGACATTTAGCAAGAAGATAAAAAGAATAGAGTGTAAGGTTGCTTCATTTTTTTTTTTTTTTTTTGTTTTTAGAACTCAGCAATTACGACATATCGTAGGTCAATTTTTGATGGTGCAATACCGTTTAAAAACTCAGTTTCCTGTCAAAAAGTTTCGCATATTCCGAATAAATTTTAATTAATGATAAATTGACCAAAAAATAATCATCCCAAGAGAGATAAATCCAGCTCTGACCATGGCTAATTTCAAGAAAACATATACATTACTTATGGATGGTGTGAAATCCGGTCAAAATCGTGTTATTAGCAAAAAACAAATCTCTGTCTGATTTCTCGCTGTGCGAAACTTCTTATGAAAATAAACTTAGATTCAAATTTTGGATCGATGTGAACGCGATAGGCCGTTTTATTCTTATCAGTGTAGGGTAGTGGCGAAGTGAGATTGAGAACATAGAGGAAAAGGGTCATAGGACGCTGGGTGGGGAAGACGTCCCGTGAGTAGTCTGTACATAGTCGACCCATTTGACTCTCCACGCCACTTCAAACAAAGGGTTGGAAGAAAACCTTCACCAATACTAGAAAGAGCAATAACAGTTAGTGGAGAAACCTATTCTTCTGAAATATTGTTTAAATATAAATTTTGCATATCGTTCCGTATCGACAAGAGCATTTGTTTCTCGGTCAAGCAATGTCGAATGTATCTTTATAGATGTTTTCCTTATAAGGAAGAGCTAATATTACCATTAGCGTTTCTCAACATCTGGCCTAATGAATAAATGATTTTTTGCTAAACAAGTTACTTCTCAGTCAGACCAAGAACTTTTCAGCAACGCCACGTTTATATTGTACTAACAGCATGGCCCAGCGTTGCCCGTGCTTGATTCAAAAATCGTACGACTCATACAGCAATCGTTATCACTTGTCTTAAAATATTTTTGCCCTTCCTTGCTTTTAAAGGAGTGCCCTTTGCCGTGCTGATGTTGCTATATGCCTTTCTTCTTGCCTATCTCACACTGCGAATTTTTTCTAAGCTCTATACTAAACAGTAAATCTGTTACGAAAAAAGAACTAAACAAAATGAACACAAAACTATCAGCTTTACAAAAGGACTCGTAACTGGAAAAACCGAATGAAGAATGAATGTTAACAACAAATACTTTTTCACACCCAACCCAGTTCTGCGGAATCAGAATCAACGTTGAGTTTAAGCAAGCGAATGAGCCAATTGGAGTAAAGTGCCATGCAGATTTAAATTTTTCCCACTTGTGACGAATGCAGCTATCGATTTTTTTTTTTTTGCATGCTAGCTAACATTCGTGTCAGTCAGCTGTTGGCTCTCATGCTGGCCAATGGAATCTTCCTGCCTACTCGTGGCAGCCAGCTATAGGCTCTCACTCTGGCAAGTACAATGACCGCAAACTGCATGAAAAGTACCGTAGAAGCATGAAAAAATCGATTATTTCCACTATCGATGGGAATTGGGAAATGTAACATCGGTCTTGGCCTTTCCGCTAACTTGAAGCATATGCATGTAAATCTTGGTGCAAATCCGTCGAAAATTGCAACCGTGCATTCGTTACACACACACACACAATCCTGCCTTTTATAGATAGAGATATACGCGTCTAAAGTTTTTACACTTTAATATCAGGTTTAATAGTAGTGTGTCTACAGTTATTTCGATACTAGTGCATTTGTGAAATCAACCCTGTTTTTGTTTTTTTTTTAAATTCGTCTAGTTCGCTCTAATAAATATTACATTTGTTTTTTTTTCTGTTCTTGTTTATCTGAGCTAGCTTGCTGAATTAAATAGTTGCCTTATTTATCATTGCCTGCAAACAATAATTTCGTTTGTTTGGTTGGATGATTTTGTTTAGTGGCATATTAGCTTATTTAATGACGAAATGGGCAACTCGGACATTTCGCCGAACGGACATTTGGCTGACGGACTTTTAACCGAATGGACATTTAACTGAAAATATAGTGCCGTACTTACATATATATCACACTCTTTATCGTAATATTCTACATATATTTATATTTATTTACTGTATTAATTTATAATTTTTCGTTTTTACAGGTTTTTTTTAATCTATACTGTATAAGTTATATTGTACTTCAAATATTACTGTAAGATGATAAGTATTTTGTGAAAAAGTACATTTTACTACAGCAAAAATCTTAAGCTTTTACTATATGAAAGACCTTCCAATTTTGCTTTTAATTTAAACACTTGAAATTCAATGGTGATTATTAGTCCTATTCTACTTTATAATAACTCTAATTAAAATACTTAAAGTACTGCTTGTTAGTATTTTTAATTGTATCCATCAACACAACAATAAAAACAATATATCTACACTTGACAGTACTTGATGTAATTTTCAACTGACAATATGAATATAATAGCATTTTCTAAATTCTTCCAGTTGCTAAGGACATTTTGTTTGTAGTTAATAGTTACTTTGTTTTAATAAATTCATTTCGTTTTTGCCTTGAAAAAGTCCACATTGGACGAAACGCGTCAGCTAATATTACAGTTTTCCTATTTATAAATATTGTCTTTTTCTACAGGTTAACTCTGAGAAATTTGTCGTATATATATATATATATATATATATATATATATATATATATATATATATATATATATATATATATATGAGTTTACTTCCGAACTTTTTTTTTTGTAATTTCTCTCGATATATACATATAAATATATGTGTGTGTGTGTGTGTAGAGTGTGCGCGTGCTTTGATGATCACGTATTTTTGGTGACATTAAAAAGTTGTTGAAAGGTAAGAATAATTAGATTTAATTATCAAGGCATCACCGGTGTACAAAAGCTCATTAGGAATCTGGGATTGAAACGTTAAAAAAAACATACATCAGCATCTGAAACCAAAAGACAGTAAAGAGGACGGCCAATTTATGGCTTTCATCTTGCGAACAGGACAAATAATAACAGAAAAGTGAATATTTGAACAAAATATGTCCTTGGTTAATTCAACAAAAGGCTCTTCTTCTTCTTCTTCTTCTTCTTCTTCTTCTTCTTCTTCCTCTTCTTCTTCTTCTTCCTCTTCTTCTTCTTATATGTGCCGTGACCATTCAGGACGTGAAAGATCATGGCTATCCACAACTTCCTATTCTTTGTAACATTTTGCAATATATTTCGTTCTTCCTCCCCTCCCCCACTTCCGGTTCTGCCACCCATTGACACGCCCTCGTTAGGTACGTTGCTTATTCCTTTCCTCTAACCTTACAGTCTTCAATACGTCCTGTATATATCACATTCTCCAAGCCCTCTTTCCTCATTATTAATTTTAACTGTCTGTGTCTGATTTCTTCTCTGTTTATGCTTCCTTAAAATTTCCTTGTTGCTCCGTCCATGGAATTCTCAGTATCCTTCTCTAGGACTATATCTTTATCGCCTCAAATTGCCTCCTCATCTGTGAGGAGATTCTCCAACATTCATACGAGTCTCGTAACTCATTAGGATCGTAAAGGCACCACATGTACTAAAGCCACAGCCTGACAAAACCTTTCCCTCTCCAGAATGGTTTGAACTCAATTTTTTCCTTCTCTTAGACTGGTCGCCAACCAGGGCTATAGAACAAAGTCTCTTCTGCTATTTAACCATAGATTGGAGAGAAGAGATGGATTCATACATTTTCCAAGGTAAGTGAACGTAATGGACTCGACTTGGGTTCGAAATCGTTTCTCCGATTTCTCAATCCCAGCCGTTGTCTGTTACTACACAGTACCTCCATAAACACAATATAGGAGGATTACATAGTAATTCAGCTTTTTTCTTTGTTTCTAACAGAACTTTCCTGATTCTTAATGCTATACTTAGCTTTTGCAAGGCATCTTTCTCTATTCTAATACACAGAGCGATTCCTGCATCACATTGTCCCCCATTAGTTATAGCACTTACCAGATAAATGAATTTATCTAGGAAGATAAAAAAAATTGTCAGCAATGGAAACGGTAAAAATGCGAGTTGGAAATATCAAAATCAAACAAGTTGTTATATACTGTACCTATGAACACTAATGGGTATGTCCCAATCCTCATAAATACGTTGGACACTATTGCGAGTGGGGGTAATATGCTGTCTAAGTAGTCCACCACGAGCAGTGGTTTACCTATTTTACGCCGCTGGCGAGTATTGTATTTTGCTGATGCTATAAATATTACCATTTCATTTCCAACCTCCGTTTTGGTTATTCTTTTTTTTAAACATTTCACCCCAAGCAAGGCGGGAAACCACTAGCACGCAAGGAGTTACAGAGAGTTGGAGCGAGAGCAAAGAGGAGTGATAGAGGAAAGGATGAAGAGAAGGATAGGGGATAGATCAGAGCATCTGGAGACGTCGATTGACATTACATTTGAATAGTTGGCGATTATAGCTATCAGGGAAACATAAAAAGGGGAGGGAGTTCCAGTCGAGAAGTGCGAGACATGAAGCTATTGAAGTAGAAAAGACGGCTACATTTAACAGTTTCAACAGTGAAAGGGTGAGATCAAGATGCCAGCATTGTTGAACGCTTAAATTCATGAAGTCTGGGAACCAGCGAAAGCAGCTCACCGGAGCAGTTACCATGAAAGTATTTGTAAAAAGAGACAGAGGGAGGTGACAGCACGTCTGTGTGAGAGCGACTGCAGACGAGATGCCAGATTGCATGTCCGTCTCTGGATTCCTCATTAAGTAATCCTTCCTAGGTGACAACACAGGTACAGAAATTTAAATATCTGGAAATTGCTTTAACAGAAAACGAAAAATGTGACACCAATAAAATGGATAAGAAGTTGTGGAACACCCAAATACAGAAGGAACACAGGAACTAGAAGAAGAAGACTTGATCTTGAATTAGAATCCATATTTAATACATCCAAAATTCTATATTTTAAATAGAACATTTTCTCCGTAGTAAAAAATCTTCTGAGCAGAGAAGAATTCACAGCAGAGTTATTATAAATCTTTTATTGCAGACTCACAGGTATTTTTCCATAGAGAATAAAATAATTGCTAATGATGATGATGATGTTATTGATAAATATATTTAACTTCTTTTGCATTAGAACTGCCGATTCTCCACTTTCCAAAAATGCAACATCTGCATATAGATATTTTACAACTCTAAACGTTAATTTTAGTAGATACCAAAATTTGAGTCGAGGCCTGTGTATTTTTAAAAAGTATTTTATTGCGTTTATCGGTTTGAATATTCAAGAAATCTTATTAAAGAGAAATGCATTCTCCGGCTGGATTCGAACACGTGTCACCCTTATATAAAAAAAAAAAATCATTAGATATATATATATATATATATATATATATATATATATATATATATATATATATATATATGTGTGTGTGTGTGTGTGTGTGTGTGTGTGTGTGTGTGTGTGTGTGTGTGTGTGTGAACAGTGACTATTACGGATAGTAATGCAAGACTCTTCGTTAAATCGAATTGAGTTCTCTCAGTCACTGTGTGTTTATCTAAAAATAAATACGCTTAAATTCACCTTCTTCCCCGCCGTACTCCAACGGATTAGTGGTAGAATCTCCGACTGGCCCCAATTCAGTCGAGTTTCGATCCTAGCTAAAGGCAACCGGACGTCTAGCCACACTGGTGAGCTGTGATACAGCGAAACAGTCTGTCTGTGGATAGTAATATATATATATATATATATATATTATGGTAATCCGTATGCAATTTCAAGAGGATATAGATCCGGGGGGGGCCTTTATGTCAAAAAGACAGAACAAAATTATAATTAATTAAAGAATATCAAACGCTTAAAAATCTCATAGGTAATAATTTTTATTTCATGAGCGCTCTAAAAACATGAGCTCTCAATCTTTAAGACATACAAACAAATCAGAAATATATATATATATATATATATATATATGTGTATGTATGTGTATATATATATATATATATATATATATATATATATATATATATTTATATATACAACGAAAGAGTGCCGCGAACTGAAAAGAAAACCATGGAAGAACTCCTTGAGTTCTTCAAACTTACCAACAAAAAACAGGAACTGCTGGAGGAAGAAATACAGAAATTGAACAAAAATGTAGACGCTATTCCTCTACAAATCACATCACAACAAACCAGGGAACACAACTGCAACACAGAAACACTGATAGAACATTTCAAAACACAGTTTGGATATCTGGAAAATATTAGAACGTTACACATCCAAGAAGAAGCGTACAAAAGGAAAAGACAGAATCTCCGAATGTGAAACAATCTGTTCAATCAAAGAAAACTGGCATATTTCAATGCCATCAAAAATAAAGAAACAACAAAAATATACAAAACCTTCATAGAAATGGAGGAAAAATTTATTCCAAGGAAACTACGCGAAAAGATTAATCCACAAGACACGGAGAAACAAAAACAAATAAAAACACTAAGCCTAACAAAAATGCAGGCTCAAACTTGAAGTACAAAAAGACAAAACAATACATTTTACAAAGTAATACACATAGAGTGATAACAAATTCAAATTTAACTCACCAATTTCTATCAGAATTATGGGAGTCAAAATGTAAAAAAGAGGAGGAAAAATCTCAGAATATCTTGGAAAGAAAGATAACCTGGTTAAGAACATTACCAAGAAAAAAAAATTGGAAAATGAGACAAAAAAAAAAAAATATCAATCCGAACTCACAAAAATCACTCTACTCAACAAAAAACAACTATCAGCAAATACAGAGATAAAAAAAGCGAATACCTAATACCACATCACAAATAGACCCGCAAGGTAAGCACCCTAACACATTCTACCATACGCAAACACATCCACAAGGTAGGGACCCTAATAAATGCTACCACACACAAACACACCCATATAACAAATACAATTATGAACATACACTGAACAACACAAAAACAAACATTCACAGACCACCACACCATAGCACAAAGATCAGAATGCACACACATTCACAAAACCAATACTTACAAATACCACCTAGCACAACGAACCAAACCAAAAAACCATTATCTATATCCAGAAGTACAATCATAATTCTCTGAAAATTTCTACACACAATCCACAAACAATCCATAGTAAAAGAACAAATCTAGATCAAATATATATCTTACTGTTCTTTCTTTCTTTCTTTATATATATATATATATATATATATATATATATATATATGACGAGAGAAAAGGAGAGTGATTGGTCAGTGAGATATTCGGTTGTTATGCTGACATAACGCTTTACTCGACGTGTAATAAGAAAATCATTAACCCCACCCCACGTGAAAATGAGTGCTGGACGATCTCCTCAAAGATGAAGAGGAGACATGAAGCAACAGAAATGTGGTTCTACAGAAGGATACTGAAGATACCATGAGCGAAATATGTGAGCAACGACGAGAAAATGAAAGAAAAAAGAAAACAGTTGAAACATATAGGGCACAGACTGAGGAAAGAAGGTTTGGTAAATTTGATACTCACAGGATATATTGAGGGCAACAGGGACAAAAGAATATAGCGTGTAGCATTCTTGATGAGCTTAAATAAATGAATGGTGCAACGGGGTTTAGGAGATATAACAAAAAGACAAAACTTATTACGAGGTACAAAGGTGAGGAAATTGTGGAGCGTCATGATCGCCTACGTCCTACGGGTAAACGACACATAAAGACGAAGAATTCCAGTATTTTCTCGATTACCCGGACAACTTGTGGTGGGGGATGAAGAAATATATTTGGCTATTTTAAAAATGAGTTTAATTGATGTTTCCCCGATCACTAACATCAAAAGCTATTAAAGTCTTAGGTCAACCGTTATTTTCCCCACATATCCCCATAAACCATGGCTTTTACTCTGTAACCCTCTACCACGAGTGGCTCTTGGGGCTTGTACAGAGTGATCACCACTGTAAGAAAATACTTAAATTCTCTGAAAAGAAGAAATAATTTCCTGAAAGAAATTTATCATTTATATAATCAAATAACAGTTTTCAAACGCTTTTCAAAGATTTGCCTAGTTTTTTTGTTTGTTTTTTTTTTTTTATGAAAAAATTGTTTCAATTTTTGTTTCCGGATGGTCTCAAGTTTTTCTACCGCTAATTCCCGAAACTGGAATAAGAGATTGCATCATCTATCAGAGTGATGAAATATAAACTTTTATTATTGCATTATTCCAAAATTTTAACACATCAGCAGATAGCTATTAATGTCAACAATTGAGCAAAAATAGTTATTAATTAAAAAATTAGTAATTAATGTATAATATTATCCATAACTACATGTATAAAAATGTCATTTTTGATAAAAGTTAAAAAAAAAAACCATAAATACGTAAAAATGCGTATATTGTCGAAAATTGCTTTTTCCACAATATAGCTACTTAATGTTATAAGGCTATCTTCCAAATAGTCGTCGCGGTCTCTCAATCCAAGAGAGTTGATCATTCTAGTTGGGCCATGCAAAGGGAGATAACTCATATCAGAATATATTTTTAAAGAATCCCTTTTTTAAACATTAAAATATATTTAATCCTATCTTCCAAATAGTCGTCGCGGTCTCTCAATCCAAGAGAGTTAATCATTCTTTTGTTGGGCCATACATGCAAAGGGAGATAACTCATATCAGTTAATAAGCAATGTTTACTTTTCCTACTGGACCAGAATCCCTTTTTTAAACATTAAAATATTTAATCCTATCTTTTTGTTTGATCAAATGCAAAGGGAGATAACTCATATCAGTTAAAAGCAATGTTTACTTTTCCACTGGACCAGAATCCTTTTTTAAAATATATTTAATCCTATCTTCCAAATAGTCGTCGCGGTCTCAATCAATCATTCTTGTTGGGCTATACATGCAAGGAGATAACTCATATCAGTTAATAAGCACTTTTTAACTGGACCAGAATCCTTTTTTTAAACATTAAAATATATTTAATCCTATCTTCCAAATAGTCGTTTTATCTCTAAACATTTCAAAAACTTTTGGGCTATACATGCAAAGGGAGATAACTCATATCAGTTAATAAACAATGTTTAAATCTTTTTTTTTAAACATTAAAAATATATTTAATCCTATCTTCCAAATAGTCGTCGCGGTCTCTCAATCCAAGAGAGTTGAACACATGCAAGGGAGATAACTCATATGCAATTCTTTTCCTACTGGACCAGAATCTCTTTTTTTTTAAACATTAAAATATATTTTATCTTCCAAATTAATCATTCTTGTTGGGCTATTAGATAACTCATATCAGTTTAGCAATGTTTACTTTCCTACTGGACCAGAATTTTTTTTAAACATTAAAATATATTTAATCCTATTCCAAATAGTCGTCGCGGTCTCTCAATCCAAAGAGATGGGCTATACATGCAAAAGATAACTCATATGTCATGTTTATAAATTTTTTTTTTAAAACATTAAAATATATTTAATCCTATCTTCCAAATAGTCGTAAAATCAATCCAAGAGAGTTGATAATTTTGTTGGGCTATACATGCAAAAGGGAGATAACTCATATCAGTTAATAAACAATGTTTACTTTTCCTACTGGACCAGAATCCTTTTTTTAAACATTAAAATATATTTAATCCTATCTTCCAAATAGTCGTCGCGGTCAATCAATCCAAGAGAGTTGATAATTCTTGTTGGGCTATACACAAAGGGAGATAACTCATATCAGTTAATAACAATTTAATCTTTTTTTAAACATTAAAATATATTTAATCCTATCTTCCAAATAGTTCGCGGTCTCTCAATCCAGAGTTGATAATTCTTGTTGGGCTATACATGCAAGGGAGATAACTCATAATTTTTTAAACATTAAAATATATTTATTCCTATCTTCCAAATAGTCGTCGCGGTTAATCAATCCAAGAGAGTTGATAATTCTTGT